>SMDT01000722.1:0-142468 GCA_005392925.1 Aquilaria sinensis
CCCAGGATTGGTATGTTCTGTAGGCCGTTAAAACAATACCTTTAGTATGCATACCCAAGTGGGCCTCTTGGGCACTATGTAAATGCCTGCATATTGGTCCAACCATTACACACATATTCACATTTTATGCACACCATGATAGCAAGGAAGGAAAACACTAGAACAAGTCTTAATGTTGGCTACAACATATTGGGCAATCTTATTAAGTGGAAGTGACCAGCCACTGCACCTAAAACTTCTTCCAAAAAATTGTATTAATCCAGCCATGTAACCCACTATTTTGTTTACTTTATTATGAAGTAGAGTCTTTAAGCAAACCAAGGATTTTGGTTTTACATAAATAGCCAACCTATGGACCAAGTTATGGATTCATGAAGTTGGTTACAAAATTCTGACCAAATGAACAGTAACTTAGCCAAATTTGCAACACCATCTCTTTGGCTACAGGGATTCAAATTCAGAAATTTCAACTCCTAGTTTGACCTCTAGATGTGCTCTAGGTATGGTCAAAATTTCATATCAAGGTTCCTTCTGCACAGGGAGATATAGAACTTTCAGTACAGAGTGAAAATTCTTGTCATTTTATGACCATTTTGCCCATACAAAATTTCATAATTGTGCAAACACTTCATTCACAAAGGATAAGTCCTCCAAGGGTATCCCATACATGTCCAATACACATAGGAATTACATGTTCTTTCACCTAGCAACTTTATATGGCCAAAACAGAATTTACAAGTAAGCAGCCTATCATTCACACTTTGGCAGCTTTGCAGCACATCACATACATAGCCAAAACATTACTCAAATGTTCACATACTTGTCTCACTTTATATACATTACATGTTAATGCATAAATGCACTACATAATGGTCTTAGCCTGAGACACAATGGATACCAAAAACAGGATGCTGGACAGCTACTGCATAACACAATAAGCACCATCACTAAAAATACCAAATGTGGTCCTAAAGCCACTAAACTTTCCTGATCATAACTTGACACATGGAAGTTCATGTACCTAAAATTTAAGATAAAAATGAAATGAAAACATTTCATATTGGGTGTGATCTTTCTACTAGATAGACATGGCAGAATTGAGGGGAGTAAGTTTCATTGTGAAACTTAGTAAGGGAAACACTTGGTTTCTTAAGGAAATGTGACCCCATTAAAACCTCAACCCAAAGACACCAGAACGCAAAACCACAATGCATACATGCAAGATATAGCAACCAAATGCAGTAGCCATTCACAACCAACAAACACATGAAACGTGCCAGCAGCATAAACCATTGGTTAGTCCATAAAACATGTAATAAACTTAAGTAAATCACTATGGCTGCCCTCTTCAAGCTAATTCTTGGTCTTAGGAGGATTTTAACACAAGTTAGTAATAACTTTGGGCTCTAGAAACCCTCACTTCACCGATATAATTGTGCATTTCACACTAGGTCACAAAAACTTCAATAAGTGCACTCCTTTCACTAAGCTTGGCTCATCAAGCTCATGGCTTTCATCCAAGCTTAAACCTAGCTCCATGGATGCTTGAAAATATAGTAAATAATCCATGAAAGTAAGAGAAACCTTACAAAGAGTAGTAGACCAAATTTGAAGCTTGATCCTTGAAGTATTCATGCAATAACTCTAGTTTGCTTCCAATTGCTTCCATTTGCCTTTAACATCAATCTTGGAGGTATGGTGGCTATGGAGGAGCTATGGAGGAAGTGTGGAGGAGGGCCATGGCTGTTTGGATCAAACATGAGAGAATAAAATTTGAGTTTGGCTTCTTAAATTAGCTTTAGGACACTAGACATCCTTATTAGCCTTAATCATGCTTTATGCCATTTTCTTTGCCCATAAGCATGTTTTCTTTGCCCTAAACTTAATGGTCCACATTTTGCCCACCTTTTTGACTATTTATCAAGCTGTAGCCACCTCCCCCATGGTGGGAGAACCCCATAATTCCACCCTTTGACTTAAGTCAAAAGCTTGAACACCTTAAGGTTTACACTAAGACATTTAGGTCCTTAATACCTTTAGTGTTTCCGTTGTCCAAACTTGTCTTCCATGAGCAATTTGGTTCTCCAATAGCACTTTCAAACCATTCATATCCTTCCCATAACTCTCCAAGGCTCTTTCTTGAGAATTTTACAATTAAGTACGAAAATTTTTAAAATCTTACCAAAAGGTCCATAGGTTACTTGAAAAACACGCAATCCTTAACACTTTTCTTGGGGGCCAAGCTACAAACTTAGAACAATTTTAAGAAGGTGTTCATTATATATTTTACCCTTCATACTTCAATCACAATGAAGAGAATGACACAATATAATGGTTTTGTTTACCATTATGCCACACTTGTAATTCTCCCATTTTTGTGAGGTGGTAACATCCTCCCCCCCTTAAAAATTTTGGTCCTCCAAAATAGCCTTTATCTTCGGATATTTTGTAGGATACTTTTCCATAAGGTCTTTCTCAGTTTACCAGGTTGCTTCTTTTTCAGAGTGGTGTGACCACTAAACTTTAACCATGGGAATGAGCTTGTTTCTTAACCTTCTGGTATCCTTAGCTAAGATAGCTATAGGTTTTTGTTCATCTGTCAAGTTAGGTTCGAACTGTATGTCTTCCACTACAATAGCATGCTTTGTGTCCAACAGACACTTCTTAAGCAAACTGATGTAAAAAACATTTTGAACACTTGACATACTTGGCAGTAGAGCTAACCTATATGCTACCTTGCCAACTCTATCCAAAATCTCATAAGGACCTATATATCTTGGAGCTAACTTGGTTCTTTTACCAAATCTGACAGTGCCTTTGGTTGGTGCAACTTTCAGCGAAACATTGTCACCAACCTCAAACTCCAGGTCTCTCCTTCTTTTATTTGCATAGGTTGCGGTTCTTTCATTGGCTGCCTTTAATCTTTCTTGAATCTTCTTGATCTTAGTAGTAGCTTCCTCAATAATTTCAGGACCTATGCCTAGCTTGTCTGAGGCTTCCACATAACAGTGGGGTGTCATGCACCTTTTTCCATATAATGCTTCATAAGGTGCCATGCCAATGGTGCTCTAATAACTATTATTATATAAGAATTCCACCAAAGGCAAGTGTTGGTCCCATTCACCCTTGAAATCCAACACACCATTCTGAGCATGTCTTCCAATATCTATATCATCCTTTCAGTTTTCCCATTAGTCTGAGGGTGATAAGTAGTACTCAGGTGGATTTTGGTACCTTGTGCTTTGTGAAAAGCACTCAAAAACCGAGCTGTAAATCTTGGATCTCTATCAGATACAATGGAATCTGATATTCCATGTAGCCTCACTATCTCCTAGATATACATCTTAGCCAACTTTTCCAGGGAATATGTGAGTTTCATAGGTAAGAAGTAGGCACATTTGGTTAGCCCATCCATAATAACCCAGATTGTATCATGCGTTAATTTGGTCATAGGCAACCAAGTCAAAAAGTCTGTGGTTATGTTGCGCCACTTCCTAACTAGTATAGGCTGAGTCTATAGGGTACCAGCTGGCTTCTGGTGCTCTACCTCTACCCTCTGTCATGTGGCACATCTAGAGACATAAGTAACTATGTCTCTCCTTATATTTGGCCACCAAAAGTAAGTTTTCAAGTCTTATACATTTTCTCACTTCCTAGATGAATGTTCAACTTGCTTGTGTGAGTTTCTTCAAGTATTTCATCCTTGAGCTTTGGTCCTTTAGGCACATAGATTTGGTCCTTGAAGTACACTAATCATTGCTTGTAGGCAAAGGATTCATACAAGGAACCTTTTTCCTCTCTTGATATCCTTTTCAAAATAGGATCTATCTTCTATGCCTTTTTGACCTCTTTAATCCATTCTGATTGGATTGTCAATGTGTAGATTTGGGCTTTCTCCCACTTATGCCATTTATGCCATAGGCTTAGCAAACTATTCTACTCATCGTGATCAGCTATGGATCCTCTTTTTAGAAGACCTGTGTACTTCCTGCTCAGGGCTTCTACTACTAGATTGCCTTTTCCATCTATGTACTCTATACTGCAATCATAGTGCTTGATGTACTCTAACCATCTCCTTTGCCTCATCTTCAATTCTTTCTGATTGAACAAGTACTTTAGGCTTTTATGGTCAGTGTAGATCACAAAGGAACTACCCATCAGGTAGTGTCTCCATTACAGCGAATCAAAAATCACTGCTACAAGCTCTAGGTCATGGGTAGGATAATTTTGCTCATGGGGTCACAACTGCCTTTACCCATAAGCAATGACTTTTCTATCTTGCATAAGTACACAACTAACCTAAATCTAGATGCATATGTATAAATGATGTAGGGCTTGTTTGGATCAAGAAGAATCAATACTGAAGCTTCAATCAACCTCTTCTTGAGCTCCTGGAAACTCTTTTCACATTTCTCAGTCCACTCAAATCTTTGACCCTTATTGGTCAGATGGGTAAGAACTGAGGCAATCCTGGAAAATCCTAATACAAATCCTGTGTAGTAGCCAGCTAATTGTAGGAAACTTCTAATTTCCTTTACAGTCTTTGGTCTTTTCCATTCTTGCACTTCCTTGAGATTTTCAAGGTCTGCCTTAAGGCCTTGTGTATCTATGATGTGTCCTAGGAAAGACACTTCCTTTATCCAAAATTGGCACTTGGCTAACTTGGCATAAAGCTGATGTTCCAACAGAGTTTTTAAGACAATCTTCAGTTGATGTTCATGTTCATTTCCATTCTTGGAATACACTAAGATGTCAACAATGAACACAACCACAAATTTCTCTAGATGTGGGCTGAACACCCTGTTCATCAGGTCCATGAAAGCAGCAGGGGTTTTAGTCAAACCAAATGGCATGACTATGTAATCATAATGCTCATAGCTGGTCCTAAATGTAGTCTTAGGAATATCCTCTTCCTTTACTCTCAACTAGAAGTATCCAGATCTCAAATCTATCTTGGAGAATATCTTAGCTCCCTTAAGTTGACCAAATAGATCTTAGCTCCCTTGAGTTGATCAAATAGATCCTCAATCTTAGGAAGTGGATACTTGTTCTTGATAGTAACAACTTTGAGCTTCCTATAGTCAATGTGTAGTCTTAATGATCCATCCTTCTTTTTCACAAAGAGAACTAGAGCTCCCCATGGTAAAACACTAGGCCTTATGAATCCTTTTTCAAGAAGTTCATCAAGTTGTTTCTTGAGCTTATTCATCTCTATGATAGGAATTTTGTAAGGAGGAATGGATATTGGACTAGCTCCTGGTTGTAACTTGATCTCAGACTCAATCTCCCTTAGTGGAGGAATACCTGGCAGGTCTTTAGGAAAGTCTTGTGGAAAGTCTCTCACTACAGGTACTTTATCCACTTCCTCTTCACATCACAATTCATTAAATGCATAACAATAATCATGCTTAGAAATCATAGGTATCTCATCTAGTACCTCTAGGCCCATGCCATGCATTTCATACACTAATTCCTTAGAATTCACTAATGCATGCACTTCACTATCGGGCAATGTGACTTCCCTCTTAGCATAATCAATTCTTATGTTATGCATAGCAAGCCAATTCATACCCACTACTATATCATACTTAGGAATATCCAACACTAGCAGATTAGTCATAACCCTAGTCTTCCCAGCTACTAGCTCACAATCCTTAGCTAGGTCATTAGTGAAAAGACATTGACTACCTGCTGTTTTCACAAAGGATATCCTAGGCATGATTTCAGTAGGCAATTTCATAGCATCAAAAAATTTCCTAGCCACTATAGACACAGATGCACCAGTATCAAATAGAACAATAGTAGGCATACCGTTAAGGTAAATGTTACCTCTTAGTGCTCCTCCCTACTATGATGTCTCTGGCCTTTCCAATTCGAACACTCTGCCAGCTCTTTGTACTAGAGTAACTTGTCTCTAATGTCCCTCCCTGGGTGCTGCCTCTCTGGGTCCTACTCCAATAGGTCTCACCAGACCTTGGTCTTCTAACCTTCTTCCTTGTACATGTGGGTAATTTTTGATCCAATTATCCATTGCACCAAACATTAGGCAAGCTTGAGTGCCAAAATAGGATGGTCTCTTTCAATAAAACTTCTTTCATTTACGACACCTTAGGCTAGGGTACTTTCCCTTAACCTTGCCCCCACCACCAAGATGAGAACTTTTGGCAATACCCTTGGCCTGTTGCGGTTTTTTCTGCTTGCCTCATGCTTGGCTACTTTTCCCTGGTTCATTGGGAAAGTACCTATTTTCATACTCCTTTTGCTCTATCAATAGAGTTTTCTGCACTGCTTTATACTAGGTGATTGCTCCAAAAGGTCTTACAGCTTTTTTGATGTCTGACCTTAGGCCTTTGACAAATTTTTTGGCCTTTAACTCCTCCAATCAATGATACTGAAGAGCATATGTTACCAACTAATTGAATTTGTGCTCATACTCTAGGACATTGATGTTGTCCTACCTTAGAGCAGCAAATTTAGCTTGCTTCTTATCCTTGATGGCATCACTTATGTACTACTCCTAAAACAGCTGAGTGAACTTTGGCCAGCTCATCTTAATATCTCTTCCTGGTCTTCTACCTTTCTGGACAGCATACCTATCTCTGGTGTTTCTCTACCACATCTCTGAACTGCCTACCAAGTTGTAAGTAGCCAGTGACACCTTTTTGGTAGAGCTAAGTGGTATCCTCTCAAACATTTTTTCTATGAAGATTGACCACTCCTCAGCTCTTTCTAGTCCAGCTGTTCTGTCAAACTATGGAGGCCTCAGTCCTTGGAACCTCTCCTATAGTCTGACCTTATCTAGGCTTTTTAGATCCTCTGCTCTCTATCTCCTAGATCTGTGAGACTCCTCAGCATGGTGATGCTCTCTATGGCTTCTCCTGCCCTTCCTTTCATGATCTTCCTCAATCTCATTCTTAGTGGAGGAATGGTGATAGACTGAGGGATTGGTCCTGGACACCTGACCAATCTCAGATCTTATTCTTTTGCCTCTGGAATTCCTCCTATCCTCATCACCTAATCAACTTCATCTTTTCTGTTTCTTGTTCTTCTAGAAGGAACATGTTTAGATGTGTTCCTAGCTTCCCCTCCTTGTTGTTGCTGTGGATCCTTAACTGCTTTTACTTGTGTTACTGGGACTCCTTGATGTTTTGCTTCAATTAGCCGTACTAAGTTTTCATTGATTAGAGCTAAATTCATCTGAAGCTCTAACCAAACCTGTGGCACTTCAGGGTTTAGTGCCCTTTATTGGCCCTAATTCCCTCTACTCTATCCATTTCTTTGTTGCCTAGATTCAGTAGAAGGCCTTTGGGGTGGTTCCCCTCTCCTTGGGGCAACCATGTTTACTTCCTCAATTGATGATTCATCATAGAGCACATATAAAGATCATAGGTATTTGACTGGTACTTAACACTAGCAGCTGACCACACTGAGTTCATGTATGTAGCTAGCATGCAATGCAACTATATGCTATGTACATGTGTAAACCATGCTCTGACAATGCTCTAATACCAACATCTACTACCCACTCCGGGGTAGTCTAGTTATGGTGCCAAAATTGTGCATTTAAAACTCTCAGGATTGGTATGTTCTGTAGGCCAATAGAACAATACCGTTAGTGTCCATACCCAAGTGGCCCTCTTTGGCACTATGTAAATGAATACATATTGGTCCAACCATTACACACATATTCACATTTTGTGCACACCATGGCAGCAAGGAAGGAAAACACTAGCACAAGTCTTAATCTTGGCTATCACACATTATGTTACCACCTCACAAAATGAGAGAGTTACAAGTGTGTCATAATGGCTAAAAACCATTATATTGTGTAATTCTCACCATAGTGAATGTAGTGTGGGGGGTAAAAGGTATGATCAACACCACCATAAAAGTGTTCCAAGTTGGTAACTTGGTCCCCAAGAAAAGCCTAAAGGATTGCTTGTTTGTCAGGCAACCTATGGACTTTTTTGTAAGATTTTGAAAATTCGGGTACTCAATTGCAAAACTTTCACAAAAGAGATTTGCAGAGTTATGGGAAGGATATGAATGGTATGAAAGTGCTATTGGAGGACCAAATTGCTTCTGGAAGACAACTAAGGACAAAGAAAACACAAAAAGGCATAAAGGACCTAAGTGTCCGAATGTAGGCCTTAAGATGTGTATGTCTATGACTTAAGTCAAACGGAAGTTTTGTTGGGTTATCCCACATAAGGAGGGCTGCTAAAGAAAGATAAGGATGGTCAAATGTGGGCCAAGAGATTAAGACTAAGAAACCATAGTCTTGTAGCAAGGAAAATGACATAAGACAAGGTTAAGACTACTTAAGTGTGTTTAGTGTACTTCTGACTATTTAAGTAGTCAAGACCACCTTTGCTCTCTAAATTTCGGCCTCCACCAGCAAAAAGAAATCCAGCCCTCTCCTCCACACTTCCTCCATAGCCACCATACCTTCAAACTCAAAACTACTTGCAATTGAAGTCAAGGAAGCACAATTGGAAGCTATTTGGTGCTATTGCTTGAGTGCACCTAGGATCAAGCTCCAATTTCAGCATACCCATCAAGGTAAGGGTTCTCTTGCTCTCATGGGTTGTTTTCTGCAATTTTCAAACATCCATGGAGCTAGGGCTATGCTTGGAAGAGAGCCATGTGCTTGATGAACCAAGCTTAGTGAGGGGAGTGCACTTATTGAAGGTTTTGCGACCTAGTGTGAAGTGCACAGTGATGGCAGCGAATTTCTGGGTTTCTAGAGCCAAAAAGTTAGTACTAACTACTGTTAAAATCCTCCTAAGACCAATCATTAGCTTGAGGAGGGCTGCCATAGTGATTTGGTTATGTTTATTATGTGTTTTATGGACTAACCTATGGTATATGTTGCTGCCACATTTCATGTGTTTGTTGTTTGTGTTTGGCTGCTGCATTTGGTTGCTATATCTTGTATATATGCATTGTGTTTTTTGTGTTTTAGTGTCTTTGGATGCAGGTTTTAATGATGGTTACATTGCCTATTGAATCCAAGTGCTACCCTTACTAAGTTTCTCAATGAAACTTACTCCCCTCAATTCTGTCATTTCAGGTCCAGCTGAAAGATCACCTTCAAACTAACCTTTTTGGTTTGAGTTTTGATCTGAAATTTCAGGTACATGAACTTCCATATGTCTAGTTATGATCTGGAAAGTTTGGTGATTTTAGGAGCACATTTGGTATTTTTAATGGTGGTACTTACTGTGTTGTGCAGCAGCTGTCCAGCATCCTGTTTTTGGAGTCCATTGTGTCTCAGGACCTCCTGTAACCTAGGGTGCGTATTTAGCTGAGTTAAGACCATATTGTAGTGCATTTATGCATGTATATGTAGTGCATGTAAAATGAGACAAGTATGTGAACATTTGAGTACTGTTTTGGCTATGTAAGTGATGTGGTGCAAAGCTGCCTAAGTGTGAATGATGGGCTGCTTACTTGTAAATTCTGTTTTGCCCACATAAAGTTGTTAAAAGAAAGGGAATGTAATTCCTATGTGTAATGGACATATATGGGATAGCCTTGGAAGACTTTCCCCTTGTGAATGAAGTGTTTGCATGGTTTGGAAAAATTATATAGGCAAAATGGTCCAGAAGTTGCCAGAATTTTGACCATGTACGTAAAGTTTAATATCTCCCTGTGTAGAATTAATATTGGTATGAAATTTTGACCACACCTAGAGAACATCTACAGGTTGAACTGGAATTTTGAATTTCTGGATTTGGATGCTTGTAGCCAAATATATGTCGTTGCAAAATTGGCTGAGTTACTGTTCATTTGGTCAGAATTTTGTAACCAACTTAAAAAATCCATAACTTGGTCCATAGGTGGGCTATTGATGTAAAAAAAAATTCCTTGGTTTTCTCTAAGTCTCTACTTCATAATGGAGCAAATAAAACAGGGGGGTATGAGGCTAGAATGATACAGTTTATTAGTGGAAGTTACAGGTGCAGTGGTTGATCACTAGAATTTAACAAGATTGCCTAATGTGTGGAAGCCAAAACTAAGACTTGTGCTAGTGTTTTCCTTCTTTGCTGCCATGGTGTGCATGAAATGTGAATATGTGTGTGATGGTTGGACCAATAGGCATGTATTTACATAGTGCCCAAGAGGGCCACTTGGGTATGCACACTAAGGGTAGTGTTCTGATGGCCTACAGAACATTACCAATCCTGGGAGTCTAAATGCACAGTTTTGGCACCATAACTGGACTACCCCGGAGTGGGTAACACATTAGGCAATTTTTATTAAGTGTAAGTGACCAGCCACTACACCTGAAACTTCTTCTAAAAAACTACATTAATCTAGCCATGTAACCCCATGTTTTCTTAACTTCATTATCAAGTAGAGACTTTACGCAAAGCAAGGAATTTTGGTTTTAAATCAATAGCCCACCTATGGACCAAAGTTATGGATTTTTTAAATCTCGTTAGAAAATTTTGGCCAAATGAACAGTAACTGAGCCAAATTTGCAATGTCATATTTTTTGCTAAAGTGCTCCAATTTTAGAAATTTCAAATCCTGGTTAAATATCTAGATGTGCTCTAGGTGTGGTCAAAATTTGATACCAACATTCTTTCCGTACAGGGACATATAGAACTTTCAGTATAGAGTCAAAATTCTTGTCACTTTATTACCATTTTACCCATACAAAATTTCATAAGTGTGCAAACACTTCATTGGCAAGGGGTAAGCCCTCTAAGAGTATCCAACACATGTCTAATACACATAGAAATTTTATGCTATTGCATCTAGCAACTTTATGTGGCCAAAACAGAATTTACAAGCTAGCAACCTATCATTCACACTTAGGCAACTTTGCACCACATCACATACATAGCCAAAACATTACTCAAATGTTCACATACTTGTCTGATTTTACATATACTACATGTACATGCATACATGCACTACAGGATGGTCTTAAACCAGCTAAATACGCACCCTAAGCTACAAGACTGCCTGAGACACAATAGACTCCAAAACCAAGATGCATGACAGCTGCAACATAACACATAACTACCATCACTAAAAATACCAAATGTGCTCCTAAAGCCACCAAACTTTCCAGATCCTAACTAGACACATGGAGGTTCAAGTACCTAAAATTGAAGATCAAAACTCAAATAAAAAATGTTAGTTTGAATGCGATCTTTCTACGGGACCTGAAATGGCTGAATTGAGGGGAGTAAGCTTCATTTTGAAACTTAGTACGGGAAAAACTTCATTTTTTAAGGACATGTGACCCTCATTAAAATCTACATTGAAAGATACTAAAAGAGAAAACCATAATGCATACATACAAGATATGGCAACCAAATGCAGCAGCCATTCACAACCAACAAACACATGAAATGTGACAGCTATGTAAACTGTAGGTTAGTCCATAAAACATGCAATAAACTTAATTAATTCACTATGGCAGCCCTCTTCAGGCTAATGCTTGGTCTTATGAGGATTTTAACACAAGTTAGTACTAACTTTGGGCTCTAGGAACGCTCACTTCACTACCATCATTATGCACTTCACACTAGGTCACAAAACCTTCAATAAGTGCACTCCCCCCACTAAGCTTGGCTCATCAAGCTCATGGCTCTCTTCCAAGATTAGCCCTAGCTCCATGGATGCTTGAGAATACAGTAAAAAATCAATGAGAGTAAGAGAATACTTACAAAGACTAAATTTGAAGCTTGATGTTTGAAGTATTCAAGCAATAGCTCTAGTTTGCTTCCAATTGGTTCCTTTTGCCTTCAATTTCAATCTTGGAGATATGGTGGCTATGGAGGAGCTATTGAAGAGATGTGGAGGAGGGTGGTGGCTATTTGGGTCAAATATGAGAGAAGAAAATTTGAGTTTGGCTTCTTAAATTAGCTTTAGGGCACTAAATATCCTTATTAGCCTTAATCATGCTTTATGTCGTTTTCTTTGCCCATAAGCATGATTTCTTTTTCCTAATGTCACACCTCACATAGGCCATGGCCCAAACACTTAGTACTACACTCACCCAACTTAGGTTATTTTGGAGTGTTTTTAGAACTTTCAATTCAGCCAAACAATGTAACTAATCCTTAAGTCTTATTTTCTTAAGGTAATTAGCCTGGGAGGTGGCCTAGGAGGCTTATGAGTAAACCCAAATAGTTACTTGTAGCAGAAGTAAGGCCCAATACCACTAACTTGCAAAACAAGCAAGGCTGAAATTTAATAACTTGCATAACAAGCAAGGCTTTAATAGGTAACTTGCACTACAAGCAAGGCAAACACTCAATGAAGTTTTAAGTGTTCAAGATGTGTGCAAAACAAGTGAGCTATTTTAGAATGGCAACCAAGAAGCCCAAGGTATCATTTAGTTTGAAAACTCATGTTTGAATGCACATGCACATCTCGGCCATAAAAGTACAAGGGAGGTTCACAAGATGAACATACTTCACATTGATACCAGAATATACACAAACCCATAAGCATTCAATTTACAAATCCAAAACCATACCATAAGTGCAAACATAACTTGGCCTACCAAGGTACTCTATGTACCACAAAATAACTAGGCAACCAAGACTACAGGAATATGTACAAACAAAAGTAGTCTACCTAGTACACATACATGGCTCCATGCCGTGATTCCAAAGTTTTCAATACCAAGTTATGTTACAACCCAAGCATCTAGCGCTCCAACAGAACCTTAAGTATACCATAAAGCAGCACACACTGCAGTACAAGTCCTATGGCCATGTTCATGGTCATAAAAGTGAAAACTATGATCAGAGCAAGTGTCCACATATCCATGCTGCCCACCTAGACAAGTCCCACTCTACACAATCCTGCATAACTCAAGACATAAGTCTCGGCCATACTTCAAAATAAGACTTGTATTGCACATAATTAACCAAGCCAAGCACACATTGGCACATACCTTAGTACACAAGTAAACTAGCATAGCACAAAAGCAAAACTCAAACTATTATAACTTAGGCCGAATATCCTTTCCTGAAAAACAAAGTATGCGCAATGAGTACAATACTCAGTAGAGTTCACCATTAATTCCAACTCAATAAGAGTTTTTTTAGTTAAGCCGAGTGTATAACACAAGGCTTAACCTACTCAAGCTCAATATACCCTACAAAATAAGACATAAAGACAAGAAAACCACAACATATATATGCACATACTAGTGTACCCGAGACATATAAGCCACAATAACAAATAATTGGTTAGCAAGCACAAAGAATCACTCAAGCACACAATGAACACACACACACACCATAATGACCATTCGGCCAAGTACCATAACATGTGCCATTGTGCACTTTTGCACGCAAAACTTCAACATAAAGTCCACTTCCACTAGAGCTCCGAAATACCTAGCAAAATGGCCACATTCACTAGGATTTCTAGCATATGTCCATAGTCAATTAGCTAATGAACAACCATAACCGAAACATCACAATAGCCTATCAAGCAACTAAGGTCATTTAGCAAATTTAACCATCACTTACCCACTTTAACACTTGAATCATGGTATACTACCAAGCAATCAAGCAACTAGTGAACCCTACCTCAAATTTCAAGCTTGAGTTACTCTCGGTCAAAGCTCAACATCCAAACCAAAATGTTCTTCAAACAATTGGCCTAATACATTACCAATTAAGCATCAATACTCCTTGTTCATGGAACTAATACCATGTATTCAAGGAAAACACAAAGGATTACCTTAATCCCGAGCTTGAATTTCCTCGGCCTCCATCGTTTCTTCAAATCAAAAGCTCAAATTGAGTTGCCCAGTGCTCAAAACAAGAATCCCAAGCTTGATTCCTTCATTTCAAGCTTCAATTGCCTCCTTTGATGCTTGAATCCGAAACCAATTTTGGGAGAACTCAAGAACACAAGCAAAGACTAGTTTCAACCAAGGGGAGGTAAGCCCGAAATGAAGGCAATGAGTTAATGGAAACATGCATGTCCGGATACAAGCCACATGTAATAAAAGTGGCACTAATGCTAGCTCTCAGCCATCACCATTCTTGCATGGCGCCTTTTAGTCCTCCAAGACTCCATGGTCTTGTTTTAGTCATTAAAACATAAACATTTTCGGCCTAATCATCAATTCATGGCTCAATTTGCCAAGCAGAAATCACAAGTGTCTAATATGACCATTAATCCCATGCAATAACCGGCCAAGTACTTGTACAAGTACTAGTTAAGTAAACCAAAGTAATGATGCCTATCACCTTAGTGGGGAACATGATTTGACTAGCCATCATTAAAATCCACTAAAGTTGGCCTAGTATTGCACTAGTCACCATATAATTTTGCATGGCCAAAAACTCCCACTCTAAAGTTGTAGTTACATTAGTACCATTTGTTTAAGTGTGCATTTTCTTGCTTTATTTTCTTGCAATCTTCCCATGGCCACTTTCTTTGTTCAAATAGGACCCAAAATTCCCCAACTTAGCAAATATACCACTGTGCTTTGCATTCACCATCTTTTATAGTGTTTCTCTGTATTTCCTTGGCCTGAGCTAAGCACTTAGGTAATGAACCTAATACCTAAACTATATGGTCCACATTTTGGCCATTTTTTTACTATTTATCAAGCCATAGCCAGCCTCCCCTATGGTGGGATAACCCCACGATTCCACCCTTTGACTTAAGTCAAAAGCCTGAACACCTTAAGGTTTACACTAAGACATTTAGGTCCTTATTGCCTTTAGTGTTTCCTTTGTCCAAACTAGTCTTCCATGAGTAATTTGGTCCTCCAATAGCACTTTCATACCATTCACATCCTTCTCATAACTCTCCAAGGCTATTTCTTGGGAGTTTTACAATTAAGTACCAAAATTTGTAAAACCTTACAAAAAGGTCCACAGGTTACTTGAAAAACAAGCAATCTTTAAGGCTTTTCTTGGGGGCTAAATTACCAACTTAGAACACTTTTAAGGTGGTATTCATTATACCTTTTACCCCTTACACTTAAATCACTATGAGGATAATTACACAATATAATGGTTTTTTGACCATTATGCCACACTTGTGATTCTCCCACACTTAAAACATGCATGTCCGGATACAATCATCTCATGATTGGCTTTTTGGGCACAATACTAACAATCTCCCACTTCCACTAAAAGCCAATCATCCATGTATCTAATACCGATGGACCTAGAATGGCTATCATGCTTCTGCTGCGTAAGGGGCTTTGTCAGTGGATCAGCAATGTTGCTGTCTGTCGAAGTCCTGCATATCCTTACATCACCCCTCTCGATGATCTCCCTGATGAGATGATAGCGTCGGAGTATGTGTTTGGATCGCTGGTGAGATCGAGGTTCCTTAGCCTGTGCGATTGCTCCATTGTTGTCACAATAGAGCTCTATCGGGTCAGCAATGCTTGGAACCACTCCAAGTTCAGTGATGAACTTCTTGATCCAAACTGCCTCCTTCGTAGCATCAGAGGCGGCAATGTACTCAGATTCTGTTGTAGAGTCAGCTACTGTCTCTTGCTTTGAACTCTTCCAGCTCACAGCACCACCACCAATACAAAACACATAACCAGATTGCGATCTAAAATCATCCTTATCGGATTGGAAGCTTGCATCGGTGTAACCCCTTACAACGAGCTCATCTTCACCTCCAAAGACCAAGAATGCATCCTTAGTCCTTCGTAAGTACTTAAGGATGTTCTTAACAGCTGTCCAGTGACTCTCACCGGGGTTCGATTGGTACCTACTCGTCATGCTCAAAGCATATGAGACATCGGGACGAGTACATATCATGGCATACATGATAGATCCAATTGCTGAGGCATATGGAATCTTACTCATGCGCTCTCTCTCCTCGGGTGTACTCGGACACTGAGATCTAGAAAGAGTGATACCATGTGACATGGGCAAGAATCCTTTCTTGGAATCTTGCATGCTAAACCTCTTTAGCACCTTGTCAATATATGTACTTTGACTTAGGCCAAGAAGCTTTCTAGATCTATCTCTATAGATCCTGATGCCTAACACATAGGCTGCTTCACCCAAGTCCTTCATAGAGAAACATTTCCCTAGCCAAGTCTTCACAGACTGTAGCTCAGGAATGTCATTCCCGATGAGTAGTATGTCATCTACATACAACACCAAGAAGACAATAGCGCTCCCACTAACCTTCTTGTAGACACAAGGTTCATCTTCATTTTTGATAAAACCAAACTCTTTGATTGCTTCATCAAAAACGAAGATTCCAACTTCGAGAAGCTTGCTTCAGTCCATAAATGGACCTTTGCAACTTGCACACTTTATTGGCATTCTCAGGAGTGACAAAACCCTCAGGTTGTGTCATGTACACATCCTCAAGTAGCTTTCCATTTAGGAATGCAGTTTTGACATCCATTTGCCATATCTCATAATCATAGTGTGCAGCAATAGCAAACAAAATTCGGATGGATTTAAGCATAGCAACTGGTGAAAAAGTTTCATCATAGTCAATACCATGAATTTGCTTGAAACCTTTTGCAACCAATCGTCCCTTAAAGGTAATCACATTACCATCCATGTCAGTTTTCTTCTTGAAAACCCATTTGCACCCTATGGGTTTTACCCCTTCAGGTGGGTCAACCAAAGTCCATACTTGGTTTTCATACATGGATTCCATCTCGGATTTCATGGCCACTAGCCACTTCTCAGAGTCAGGCCCCGACATAGCTTGTTGGTAGGTTGTGGGCTCATCCTGATCCATGAGCATCACATCACCAGTGTGAGTCACGAGAAATCCATATCTCTCGGGCTCACGCCGAATCCTACCAGACCTACGTGGGCTCTGTGCTACAGGAACAGACTCTTGAACCACAACATCTTGTGGTGTCTGTTCAGGTTCCATTTCAGGTTCGATGTCTCCTTGTTGTTCTTGAATTTCTTCAAGTTCTACTTTCCTCCCACTAGTTTCCTTTAGAGATAAACTCTTTCTCCAAAAAGACACCAGTTCGAGCAACAAACACTTTTTGCTCAGAAGGATTGTAGAAATAGTAACCCTTTGTTTCTTTGGGATACCCAACAAAAAGGCATTTTTGAGATTTGGGCCCTAGTTTGTCAGAGGATTGACGTTTCACATAAGCGTCACAGCCCCAAATCTTCATAAAAGACAAATTGGGACGCCTCCCACTCCATATCTCATATGGTGTCTTTTGAACCGATTTAGATGGAACTCGGTTTAGTGTAAAAGCGGCTGTCTCTAGAGCATGTCCCCAAAAGGAGTTTGGAAGGTCAGCTTGACTCATCATAGAGCGAACCATGTCTAACAGAGTTCGATTTCTCCTTTCAGATACACCATTCCATTGAGGTGTACCTGGTGGAGTGAGTTGTGATACTATACCACACTCCTTCAGATAGTCAAGGAATTCTCGATCCAAGTACTCTCCACCTCGATCTGATCGAAGCACTTTGATACTCTTCCCGAGTTGATTCTCTACTTCATTCTTGAATTCTTTGAACTTTTCAAAGGATTCTGACTTGTGTCTCATAAGATACACATAGCCATATCTGCTGAAGTCATCAGTGAAAGTAATGAAGTATTGGAAACCTCCTCTAGCTTGTGTAGACATAGGGCCACATACATCACTATGTATGAGTCCTAGTAAGTCATTAGCCCTTTCACTTTGCCCTGTGAATGGGGCTTTGGTCATCTTGCCCAACAAACATGACTCACATGTCTCATATGATTCAAAATCAAATGAGTCCAAGAGTCCATCCTTATGGAGCTTGGATATGCGGGTCTCATTTATATGGCCCAAGCGACAGTGCCAGAGATAGGTCGGGTTTGAATCATTTAATCTGACCTTCTTGGTATTCACATTATAGATTGGATCTTCGAGGTCTAGAACATACAACCCATTGCTAAGTTGAGCACTACCATAAAAGATTTCATTCAAATAAATAGAACAACATTTGTCCTTTATTATAAATGAAAAACCTTTCTTGTCCAAACAAGAAACAGAAATCAAATTTCTACTAATAGTAGGCACAAAGTAGCAGTTGTCTAATTCTAAAACTAATCCACTAGGTAAAGTGAGAACATAAGTCCCTACGGCTAAGGCAGCAACCCTTGCTCCATTTCCAACACGTAGGTCCACTTCACCTCGGGCCAATCTTCTACTTCTACTTAGATCCTGCACATTTGCACAAATGTGAGATCCACATCCAGTATCCAATACCCAAGATGAGGAAGTAGAAAAGTTAGCCTCTATAACAAAAATACCTGAAGTGGAAGTCTTACTTCCCTTTTCCTTAGCAAGTTCTTCAAGATAGAGCTTGCAATTGCGCTTCCAGTGTCCAGGTTGCTTACAATTACAATGGAAGCACTCCCCTTCCTTTGCCACACCACCCTTTGGTTTCAGTGCAGCTGAAGAAGAACTAGCATTGGACTTTCCATTAGCTTTATCCTTCTTCTTGTTGGCTTTTCCCTTTCCCTTGCCCTTTTGAACCATCAAAATGGGCTTAGCCTTCTTAAGGTTTTGCTCAGCAGTTCTCAACATGTTGAGCAATTCAGGAAGGGACTTGTCAAGGTCGTTCATGTTATAGTTCATGACGAACTGACTGTAGCTTTCAGGCAACGATTGCAAGACTACATCGATAGCCAACTCTTTCTGAAGAGCAAATCCCAAATTCTCAAGATTCTCAATGTACCCAATCATCTTGAGCACATGAGGACCCACGGGACTTCCCTCAGACATCTTGCACTGAAACAATGCCTTAGAGGTCTCAAACCTCTCATGCCTAGCTTGCTCTTGGAAAAGCATTTTGAGATGTTCGATCATATCGAACGCCCCCATGTTCTCATGTTGCTTCTGAAGCTCAGATTCCATGGTAATAAGCATGAGGCATGCAACATCCAAAGCATCATCAGAATGCCTCTTGTGAGCATCCCTTTCAGCTCTTGGAGCAGTGGCAGCAGGCTCATTCGGAATGGGCTGCTCTAGGACATAAGCCTTTCTCTCTTGTTTGAGGACTATCCTCAAGTTTCGGTACCATTTGAGAAAGTTGGTCCCATTCAGTTTTTCCTTCTCAAGGATCGATCGCAACGAAAGTGTCGATGTGTTTTGTGCCATGGTTATCTACAACAGTAAATATGCAGTGTAAGAGTCATGTATTTTAATTCATTTAATAAGGACTTTTATTAAACGATACTCCCACTATTTTCCTCAAAATAATAACCCTCGATATTATTTCGGAACACCTCGGCGCTAAGGTATTCTAGCGGGCCAAGATCCATATTTGACCACAACCTGAGTCAGCTTTGGCTTTTCTCTCAAGTTACAGCTATTTAGGTAGGCAACTCCTTGCCAATTGCATCTTATGCAACTCTTGGATAGTTGGGTGAACAACACTTGTCCAAGCTCATCTCATGAACTTAAGCCCAACTCTATGCCTCTAAGTCCCTAATCCTATTAGGATGACTTAGTTAAGTCGAACCCAAAGTTAGCAGTTTGGATATCACTATTATCCCATCGCGCCTTACCAAGATGAACATAGGTGCTTTGCTTTGGCAAACCCACCTAATGTTGATCAAAGTCTTGACGAGTGCCAACATTTGGAAGGCATCACATTTAATGACTTAATATTTGTTTGAGGGATTTTTCTTTTGATCTCACCAATTTGTTATCTCCGGTTGTTTTATACATGCATCACATACAAATATAAAACATGCATCTCATGCTTACAAGAAATAAACGTGACATGGTTATAGCCCAAACTATGCGATATTCTCAAGCCAATGAGAATATCATAAAAGCCTAAGAAAAGAAAAGGGTCTTCACAAGCTCCTTCTCTTCCTTTCTTGGTTGCCCTTTTGTTGTCACCTCCTTGGACATACCACCTTGGATGATCCTTGGACATACCACCTTGGATGATCCCATAATGCACCATTACATCAATAATAGAAACCTCGAGTTACATTCGAGGGGAGTAAGGTGAGAAGAGAATGTACAATGAGAGTGATAAGAAAAGGCACGACTCGCAGGCCGTATTTACAAGTACAACCAATCAAGGGCTATAACCATGCACCATGCTTCAAACACCAATCAGCATATCATGTCAAATCTCATTCAACAAAATGCAAATGCATGATTAACCAGTTTTATTTATTTATGTGCACACGTGTTGATTAACCATTAACCAGCATTTTATGGGCGGTGGTTAATTGTCACCTTTTGGGGGGCAGCGCCCGCTAGCGCAATTGTCTTACAATTGCTTAGCCCGAAATCTTCTATTTCGAGCAAGTAGGCACCCGAGACTCCTCTATTCGAGCCACCAAAAATACCTTACTTTCGGTGCCCGAACAGGCCGAATCCGAACAAAGCTAGGGTTTTTGCAACTATTGCAAGAATCCTAATCCATATAGGTATCTCATACCATTCAATTTCGGGTTAATCTCATTAACCAATTAGTGTCGTTTCTTCATATATCTCATATGTTCATTACGAATTCCGGTTTCATGCATCATGAATCAATCTAATTAATCATGGCCGAAAAGCAACCGAACACATAGCATCATGCGATTCAACACTCAATCCCGATTTAGGGTTTCACCAGTAGCTCTGATACCACTGTTGGGTTTCGGGAGCCAAACAGCGCAGCGGAATTTAACCGAAACCCTCCAGGATCCAAGTGAAAACGGGGTAAACCGGGTGTTCAAAAATTTTCATACCTAATTTTCGGTTGAGATCTCTCACTCAACTGTAGAGTCGAATCACAAAACCTGAACAGTTGACGTGTTCAAGCTCTCTATGGTATCCACACGAGCCTCTCGGGATCACCACGCTTCCACCACGTCCCGGCAGATGCGTTTCTCTTGCGCTCGCAGTGCTAGCTTGCGTCCTCCAAGGAATTGCAAGAGAAGAGTGTGGCTGTCCTTTTTGGAGGCTAGGGCAAGGAGACCTGCGAATTTCTCACTTAAAAGTTGTATTTATAGTGAGACTCAACTTCCAGGCCTAATGGGTTTCAAAGCCCTAATCCAATTAGGATTTAATTTCGGGCTTAATAATGGCTCAACTCTTGGGCCCATTATTAATATGAAATTAAAGTGAAACCATAACCCAAATAATTAGCCCATGCACTCTAATGATCCAAATAGCTCTATGTGTGCGACCCAATAGGCTCTTGCCATGTTGGCAATGATCATAAATCACATTTATGATCATAAGCAATGAGCGGTGTCTAGCAACACATCATTGCTACCCAAGTGACAAGATTGTCGGTGAATCGACTAAACCTTTATGATCATCACCGATATATGCCATTGTCCCTTTGTCCAAGATATCAAGACTAAGCACGAGACATGGAATGTGTCACTCTCGTATAGCCCAATCTTTGGTTTCTTGATTACCGAGTAGACCAACTTAAACTGATGACATTGATATCATATATCAACTCATCCGAGCATGGCCATGCATTTTCTAAGTCTCACTCTATCAAGGGGCCCAAAGATATCACTCCCGTTACATAGGAGGGACAAATCCCATCTTGATCATACAAATCCCTCCGCATGATATGTGACATACCCAATGACCTCCTTCAAGTTCACTCAGTTACGAGCAACAAAGGAAAGTATCAAAGTATGTGACTCACATGTAGGGAACCTTGTTGATCTTAGGTCGAAGGACTACATATACCATGATCACTATGAGAATCACTTATGACACTCATATAACGATCCATGAAGTGTTCTCATGGTGGGTCGGTCCAGTACACAAGTTCTCCAACTTGTACCCATATGTAGACTAGATATCTCATATTAGTCTCCACATATGCTAGTCATTATGTATTATTGCAACCCGCTCCACAATAATACTAGACTAGGGACGTTTAAGAATATCATTATTCTAGGGTTACAATTATGCTTATTACGTTACGCAGAAACAAAACAACAAACATAATTGCTGGATTAATGCCTCAATAAAATATCATGACTCAATGTGCAAAAATACAATCATCTCATGATTGGCTTTTTGGGCACAATACTAACACTCTGCACTACCTACCAGATTGTAGGTAGCTAGTGACACTTTCTTGGTGGAGCTGAGTGGCATCCTCTCAAACATTTTTTCAATGAAGATTAACCACTCCTCAGCTTTCTCTGGCCCAGCACTTCCATCAAACTGTGGAGGTCTTAGGCCTTGGAACCTCTCCAACAGTCTGACCTCATCTAGGCCTTCTAGATCTTCTAATCTATGTCTCCTGGATCTGTGAGACTCCTCTGTCTGGTAATGCTCTCTATGATCTCTCTGCTTTCTCCTGGATCTTCTCTCACGGCCTTCCTCAATCTTATTCCTAGTGGAGGAATGGTCATAGACTGAGGGATTGGTCCTGGACACCTGACCAATCTGAGACCTTAGTCTTTTTCCTCTTCAACAGTTTCATCATTTATTTCTTTCAAGCTTCCAGAAGGAACATATTCTTATGTATTCCTCATATCCTCTTCTGGTTGCTGCTGTGCATCTTGAACTGGTTCTGCCAGAGCTACTTGGACTCCCTTCTATTGTGCTTGAATAAGCCTTACTAAGTTCTCATTGATTAGAGCTAAGTTCCTCTGAAGCTCTAACCAAACCTGAGGCACTTCAGGGTTTGGTACCCCTTCTTGCCCTTAATTCCCTCTATTCTGTCCATTTCTTTGTTGCCTAGAATCAGTAGGAGACCTTTGGGGTGGTTCCCCTCTCCTTGTGCCAACCATGTTTACTTCTTAAATTGATGATTCACCATAGAGCACATATAAAGATCATAGGTATTTCAATGGCACTTGACACTAGCAGCTGACCAAACTGAGTTCATGTATGTAGGTGCATGCAATGAAACTACATGCTATGTACATGTATAAACCATGCCATGATTCCAACTTCTGTTACCCACTCCGAGATAGTCCAGTTATGTTGCCAAAACTGTGCATTTAGACTCCCAAGATTGGTAATTGATTACCGAAGTGTGGCCACACTAGTTACCTAAGGACTTCGGGAAAGAAGGGAGCTAGACACCTGAGGAATACCACCTCGGCAGAACGCCGGTACCTACCTCGGGAAATCAACGGACCGTCTCCCTCACGAGGGCGACCGAACTAACCTCGGAAACAGGTGATGCCCCGAGGTACCAGCCTGACTCCGGGAAAGGCCCCCACTACGAAGACGGACTTCGACCTAGGGGACCTCAGAGGCGCGGCAGAAGTCATCCAGGAGTCTCTGACACTTCGCCCGTACGCCCTGCACGGCGCCCTCACATGTACTCTGACAAAGTGACACACCCCCCGTCTTGTCATATCGGGGTATGATTGTTGCAGCTCATGGCTCGAGGAGCCTGCAGGCGGCCAAGGAATCCCACGCCCAGCAGTACAGGCATCATCCAACCATACACGTGCCACAATCTTAAAGGCTCGTTTCCTCCTTTAAATACGCCAGGCACATGGCCATAAAGGGGGCTCCGGCTGGAGAAAAGAGGGACAGAGAGAGGCCGGAAAACAGAGGACACTCTCTCCTCTCCGCCTGAATACTCTCCCTCCGGCCCACAGAAAGACACGCCAGGTACACGTCTCTTGTACTTATTACGGTGTTTCCCTCTGAAAAAAGGCACTGACTTGGGCGTCGGAGGCTCCTCCCCGGAAAAAGATTCCGGGGACCTCCTAACCGCTGTTTTCTGAGTGTTCCAGCCAGGCATCCCTGGAGGATCTTTGTTCCGGGCCCTTTACCACACGGTAGGAACTTCCCGTCACCTCCTCGCCATGGGACCAAGGAGCTGCCGGCCATCACTTGAGGCGATCCACCCAGGACGCCAATTTTTCTCCAGGACCCCCTGCTGCCTTCATCACCGCACACAGTGGAGATGCCGGTCCCGCACAACCGGACCGCATCATTTGGCGCCGTCTGTGGGAACTAGCTCCCAGGTTGCCGAAGTTGAAGCTCGACGTTCTAAGAAGAAGGGGCTTCCGAGGTCCCCGTCCGCGCCAAAAATTCAGCGGGCAACCGAATAATGGCAGCAGGGGTGCCTCCGCCCGAGGGTAAATGCCCTCTGACTACTATCATAGGCTTCCTGCGCGAATACCCACGCCTTGTCGTGGTCGAAATGATGCAGTAGTCAAGCCGAAAAAGGCCACAGCTAAGTTCAAACCAAAGCACCTCCGCAGCGCTACCTCGTTGAGGGGAAAAGTCCCGTGTCAAGTCACAAAAGTGTGGGAAGTAAAGATCAACGAGATGAGTCCCCTTCGGGAAGTAAGCCCCTTCGGGATATGGACTGCGGGAAAAGCGGGTTCAGGATGGCCCGGACCTCCCCGAGTTCGGCACCTGAGGAAAAATCGCCATCTCCTCGGTAACAAAGTCAAGACCCATTGCCCCGAAAAGTCGTCTATGACTTGACTAGCGGGCAGAAGGAACCGATTCTACTTCCCTGAACACGCTATCGCTGTCCGAAGTGACCTGCCCCTGCGCGACGTCACAAAAAAGGGTAGAAGCATTCGGAAAAGACTATAAAAATGGTGCATCGAACTCGGAAAGTACTACGTCACGCATGAGCATAGAAGGGCAGTGAACGCCCAGGTACTGGCAGACTACACCGCCGAAATCCCAAAAGGAGGGAAGGCTGGAACCAATAAGGGAGACAGAGCGAAGGTAGATCCAGAATGGAAACTCCTTGCCAGTGGAACCCCAAGCGCAGAACGTCAGGACGCTGGGATACCCCCTCGGGGGCCCGAAGGCAGAGAGGCCATAGAAACGATCAAATTTTGATTATCAGAAGTATTGGGCCATCCGAGTATGGCAAAGCTAGGTATAACGACCTCGCACGAAAGGCTGAAAGATCCTAGCAGGAGAAACCCCGGAACCAAAGGATCCCAAAAATCCTCCTAAAGCGTCAGAAAGTGCAAAGGCATTCCGAACCATATTTTCCTGATCAAGGGAAAACCATGCAGGCAAAACCTATAGGCAAAGGATTTCAAGAATCCATCATCAGCATGAGAAAGCACTTCGGCCTACTAGCTCAACTGTTGAGCAACAGAAAAGCAAGGTTGCCAAAAGAGCTATAAAAAAAGACTACAAAAAAGGTTGGAGAAAGCAAAGGGAAAATGGCCAGGAAAATTTCTTATCGAACCTAAGAGTTACTAAACATACTCTCAAAGGAGCGAAGGGGGGAAAATACCTTTCTCATTTATCTCCAGTACGAAGATGGAAAACGACAAGGGTTTTCCCAAGATCCCTTGGCCGAATGTGGTCGGGAAAAGATGGAAAACGACAAGGGTTTTCCCAAGATCCCTTGGCCGAATGTGGTCGGGAAAAGATGGAAAATGACAAGGGTTTTCCCAAGATCCCTTGGCCGAATGTGGTCGGGAAAAGATGGAAAACGACAAGGGTTTTCCCAAAATCCCTTGGCCGAATGTGGTCGGGAAAAGATGGAAAACGACAAGGGTTTTCCCAAGATCCCTTGGCCGAATGTGGTCGGGAAAAGATGGAAAACCACAAGGGTTTTCCCAAGATCCCTTGGCCGAATGTGGTCGGGAAAAGATGGAAAACGACAAGGGTTTTCCCAAGATCCCTTGGCCGAATGTGGTCGGGAAAAGATGGAAAATGACAAGGGTTTTCCCAAGATCCCTTGGCCGAATGTGGTCGGGAAAAGATGGAAAACAACAAGGGTTTTCCCAAGATCCCTTGGCCGAATGTGGTCGGGAAAAGATGGAAAACGACAAGGGTTTTCCCAAGATCCCTTGGCCGAATGTGGTCGGGAAAAGATGGAAAACGACAAGGGTTTTCCCAAGATCCCTTGGCCGAATGTGGTCGGGAAAAGATGGAAAACCACAAGGGTTTTCCCAAAATCCCTTGGCCGAATGTGGTCGGGAAAAGATGGAAAACGACAAGGGTTTTCCCAAGATCCCTTGACCGAATGTGGTCGGGAAAAGATGGAAAACGACAAGGGTTTTCCCAAGATCCCTTGGCCGAATGTGGTCGGGAAAAGATGGGGAAAAGGGTTTTCCCAAAATGGCCGTGTTTTCAAAATCCCGAATGTGGTCGGGAAAAGATGGAAAATGACAAGGGTTTTCCCAAGATCCCTTGGCCGAATGTGGTCGGGAAAAGATGGAAAACGACAAGGGTTTTCCCAAGATCCCTTGGCCGAATGTGGTCGGGAAAAAGATCCCTTGACCGAATGTGGTCGGGAAAAGATGGAAAACGACAAGGGTTTTCCCAAGATCCCTTGGCCGAATGAGGCCGGGAAAAGATGGAAAATGACAAGGGTTTTCCCAAAACATCCCTTGGCCGAATGTGGGCAGGAAAAGATGGAAAACGACAAGGGTTTTCCCAAGATCCCTTGGCCGAATGTGGTCGGGAAAAGATGGAAAACGGCAAGGGTTTTCGCAAGATCCCTTGGCCGAATGTGGTCGGGAAAAGATGGAAAATGACAAGGGTTTTCCCAAAAGATCCCTTGGCCGAATGTGGTCGGGAAAAGATGGAAAATGACAAGGGTTTTCCCAAGATCCCTTGGCCGAATGTGGTCGGGCAAAGATGGAAAATGACAAGGGTTTTTCCAAGATCCCTTGGCCGAATGTGGTAGGGAAAAGATGGAAAACCACAATAATGGTAAGCGATAAGCATTTCGAAGTTCCTTGACCGAATGTAGTCGGGATCGTTGGAAAAGATCGCTCAAAATATTGGAAAAGATTACTCAAAACACTTAGCCAAAATTATGAGAATTCATTAATCGAAATTTTGATACAGGAAGAAGGTTACAAAGAAAAGAAAAACACGAAGAAAAAAGAAGAAGGAAAAAAGCCCTAGGATATCTAGAGGGCCCCGGCGTCATGAGAAGCTCCAGCTCCGCTGTCTTTGGCCGACGTCTTCGGAAATGAGGCAGGTGACAGGTTGAGGAGCTCTATCTTTGACCAAGCCCACCGAGGACCCTCGGGAATATCCATGGTTGCCAAAAAGGAGAGGTCAAGGTCCGGATACTTCTTGCGAAACTGATGACGGGCTAGGCAGAAACCATCCTGAAAAGCAACCTTCGTTGCTTGGACAACTTTGTCCTTAGCCACGTCTAAGTCATCCGCCTCGTTTTGAAGATCTGAGACCTCCTTTTGAAGGGTTGCAACCACCTTCTCCAGCTCTTACACCTTCTTCTTGTTCTTTGAGTCTTTCTTCAGCATGTCGACCTAGGTTCAGAGGTTAGCATCGTCCTCCTTCAGCATGCCGACCTCAGCTCGAAGGTTGGCATTGTCAGCAAGAGCCATCGCCAAGAGAGCGGTCTCTTCCTCCTTCTCCTTTTGAATGGCTTCATTGGCTGAGGTTAAGCCCACAACCTCCGTGCCAAGGACGGCCATCTTGTGTGAGAAGTCTTTTATGAGGTCCTCCTGACCTCTCAAAAACTCATCCCGAACAGCAGCTACCTTCTCCCTAGCTATCCGGCTTAATTCGATATTGGCCAATGCCGAATCAGCACAGAAGCGCTTGGCCATCGCCAGCTCATTCTCGGCCCGAACTCGAGCCGAAGAATGCTCTGCCATCCACACCCGAAGGTACTCACTGTACCCCAAGAGCTGCAAGAGAAGGGACACTTAGCACAATTTACAAGGAAAGCCAAAATACGGAGATAAGGAAGTGGGAAGAAAAGTAAAGGGACCAGGAGAGTTACACGGGCAGCGTGCTCAGAAAACTTGGCAACAAGGGTGCCCTCGGAGGCACACTCCTCGGCAACCGCCTTGGAGGAAGCTTGGGTAAGCACGCCCCTTGCCATCTGGGGGGCCATTTCCCGACAGTCTTCGGAGAACAGATTCATGTCCTTCGTGAAAGACCAGAATGGCTCCCTTGGGATTTTGTCCCTTAGGATGAGAGAGTCCCGAAGAGCCCGTCTTCGGGCGTGATCAGTTACCCAGACTGGGGCGCCAAATCCTCTGAAAAAATGAAGACATAAGTTAGATAAAGCTCCTCAGTTATACAAATCGAAAGTATCGAAAAAAGGGAGCAAAAGGCAAACCGGGTGGAACCCCAGCAGTGTCCTCGTCAGAGTCTGGGATCTCTTCCATGACGGCAGGGACCTGTTTCCCTTTATCCCTTCAGCGTTTCTCCAATTCCTCAGTAGTAGGAATGTGTTCCCCTTCATCCCTTCGGCGTTTCTCCAATTCCTCAGCAGTAGAATCACCTGCTAAGGTACTTAAAGGGATCACTGATGCGGTAGGACTTGGAATGGTGGCAACAGTAAGCGCCCCCGCAGGAACCTCGGCAAAAATTTTAGCCCCGCCGGGAGTCTCAGGCGGGATGGAAGTTGCGACGACATGTTCAGTCTCCGCCGCATCCTCTGGGGGTGGAAGAAGGGTGTCCTTCTTCGTCCTCTTCATCACCGAAGACGGCCCGTTCCCTGAAGTCTTGTGCCTCTTGGTAGCACCCTTCTTTGTTTGTTCTCCCTTCTTGGTCTGACCAAGAAAGAGGGACTTATAGTAGGCAGCTGATTCATCACTCATTTCTGAAAAAGAACATCAGTGTGAGCCTACAAAGACAAAGAATGCTGAAAATTTTGAAAGGAAATTCACTTTCAAAAAACTGGCAAGGGGGAGACGTAAGAGGATGCCCAATCTCGGGAATAAACGAAGATATGGTAGGACAATAGGAGGATGGACTTCGGGACAGAGGAAAATGACTTCGGGAAGCCGAAAACCAAAAAACTGAAGGAACTCTAAAACAGAACTCACCAAAAGCCTTGCCAAAATCTGGATTTCTGGACGCCGTTGTGAAAAATAGCCGGAAATCGCTCCACCGTAAGAATTGCACCGGAAAATGGAGAAAAGACAGAGAAAAGGCTCTAGAGCAAATGAGAGCTAAAAATAAAAAGTGAGGCAAAAATGAAGCGAAAGGTGTTTATATAGAGCAAGAAGGGGAACAACTGCCGCGTGAAGGCAAAACGATGCCATAGCTACCCCTCGCACACGAAAGACATGCCTTTCCCAACCAGCTCTTGCCACGTGCCACCCATCGCGAGAAACCTGGGCGCGCTTTCTGATATTCTGAAAACCCGGGCACATCACCCAGAACTGACACACCTAGTTTCAAGACGTGACGGTTCGCTGGCCAATGGCAGGGAAAATGAAAAAGTTGGGAGAAGTTGGGCACCTCGAGAATGCCAAAAGAACACCAAAAGACAGACAGGTGGCATCTACCCGAACAAGGCACATCCCTTGGGTGGCGAATGACATACTCCGAAGTCCTGAAAACAGCCCACAAATGAAAGCATCAGCCGAAGTATCCTTTTTGGCTTTCCGAAGGGGGGGCATGTGATAACCGAAGTGTGGCCACACTAGTTACCTAAGGACTTCGGGAAAGAAGGGAGCCAGACACATGAGGAATACCACCTCGGCAGAACGCCGGTACATACCTCGGGAAATCAACAGACTGTCTCCCTCGCGAGGGCGACCGAACTAACCTCGGAAACAGGTGATACCCCGAGGTATCAGCCTGACTCCGGGAAAGGCCCCCACTACGAAGACGGACTTCGACCTAAGGGACCTCAGAGGCGCCGCAGAAGTCATCCAGGAGTCTCTGACACTTCGCCCGTATGCCCTGCACGGCACCCTCACATGTACTCTGACAAAGTGACACCCCCCCGTCTTGTCATATCGGGGTATGATTGTTGCAGCTCATGGCTCGACGAGCCTGCAGGCGGCCAAGGAATCCCACGCCCAGCAGTACAGGCATCATCCAACCATACACGTGCCACAATCTTAAAGGCTCGTTTCCTCCTTTAAATACGCCAGGCACATGGCCATAAAGGGGGCTCCGGTTGGAGAAAAGAGGGACAGAGAAAGGGCGAAAAATAGAGGACACTCTCTCCTCTCCGCCTGAATACTCTCCCTCTGGCCCGCAGAAAGACACGCCAGGTACATGTCTCTTGTACTTATTACGGTGTTTCCCTCTGAAAAAAGGCACTGACTTGGGCGTCGGAAGTTCCTCCCCGGAAAAAGATTCTGGGGACCTCCTAACCGCTGTTTTTTGAGTGTTCCAGCCTGGCATCCCTGGAGGATCTTTGTTCCGGGCCCTTTTCCACGCCGTAGGAACTTCCCGTCACCTCCTCACCACGGGACCAAGGAGCTGCCGGCCATCACTTGAGGTGATCCACCCATGACACCAATTTTTCTCCAGGACCCCTTGCTGCCTTCATCACCGCACACAGTGGAGATGCCGGTCCCGCACAACCGGACCGCATCAGTAATGTTCTGTAGGACATCAGAACACTACCCTTAGTGTGCATACCCAAGTGACCCTCTTGGGCACTATGTAAATATATGCATATTGGTCCAAAAATCACACACATATTCACATTTCATGCACATGATGGTAGCTAAGAGGGAAAACACTAGCATAAGTCTTAGTTTTGGCTTCCACACATTAGGCAATCTTGTTAAGTTCTACTGACCAGCCACTGCGCCTGTAACTTCCACTAATAAACTGTATCATTCTAGCCACATAGCCCAATATTTTATTTGCTCCATTATTAATTATAGACTTATAGAAAACCATATAATTTTTTTTTACATCAATATTCCACCTATGGACCAAGTTATGGATTTTTGAAGTTGGTTACAAAATTCTGACCAAATGAACCGTAACTCAGCCAATTTTGCAACGTCATATATTTGGCTACAAGGATCCAAATCCAGAAATTCCAAACTCCATTTCAACCTCCCGATGTTCTCTGGGAGTGGTCAAAATTTCATACCAATATTCATTCTACAAAGGGAGATATTAGACTTTAGGTACATGGTCAAAATTCTGGCAACTTTTGGACCATTTTGCCCACACAATTTTTCCCAAACCATGCAAATACTTCATTCACAAGGGGAAAGCCCTCCAAGGCTATCCCATATATGTCCATTACACATAGGAATTACATTACCTTTCTTTTAACAACTTTATGTTGTCAAAACAGAATTTACAAGTAAGCAGCCCATCATTCACACTTAGGCAGCTTCGCACCACATCACTTACATAGCCAAAACATTACTCAAATGTTCTCATACTTGTCTCATTTTACATACACTACATGTACATGGATAAATGAACTACAATATGGTCCTAACTCAGCTAAATATGCACCCTAGGTTACAGGAGTGCCTGAGACACAATGGACTCCAAAACAGGATGATGGACAGTTGCTGCACAACACAATTAGTACCACCATTAAAAATACCAAATGTGCTCCTAAAATCACCAAAATTTCCAGATCATAACTAGACACATGAATGTTCATGTACCTGAAATTTCAGATTAAAACTCAAACAAAAAAAGTCATTTTGAATGTGATCATTCTGCTGGACCTGAAATGACAGAATTGAGGGGAGTAAGTTTCATTGAGAAACTTAGTAAGGGTAACACTTGGTTTCTTAAGGTAATGTGATCCTAATTAAAACCTGAATCCAAAGAGACTAAAACACAAAAACCACAATGCATATATACAAGATATAGCAACCAAATGCAGCAGCCATTCACAACAAACAAACACATGAAATGCAGCAACAACAATAACCATAGGTTAGTTCGTAAAACATGCAATAAACTTAAGTAAATCACTATGGTAGACCTCCTCAAGCTAATGCTTGGCCTTAAGAGGATTTTAACAGTAGTTAGTACTAACTTTGGGCCCTAGAAACCCTTCTTTCTTGCTGCCATCTTTAGCATGGTAACACTAAGGCCGAAACCTTGCCATGCTTCTTTCTCTTAACCCATACTTGGTTCCTAGAGCTTTTTACTCTCTTGCAAGCATGGTCTTAGCTTCATGGATGTTTGGAAATACAGTAAACAATCCAGGAAACTTTAGAAAACTCTTATTTCACTGCCATCTTCGTGCACTTTACACTAGGTCACAAAACCTTCAATAAGTGCACTCCCCTCACTAAGCTTGGTTCATCAAGCTCATGGCTCTCTTCCAAGCTTAGCCCTAGCTCCATGGATGTTTGAAAGTACATTAAACAATCCAAGAAACTTTAGAAACTCTTATTTCACTGCCATCTTCATGCACTTCACACTAGGTCACAAAACCTTCAATAAGTGCACTCCCCTCACTAAGCTTGGTTCATCAAGCTCATGGCTCTCTTCCGAGCATAGCCCTAGCTCCATGGATGTTTGAAAATTGCAGAAAACAGGCCATGAGAGCAAGAGAACCCTTACCTTGAGTGTATGCTGAAATTGGAGCTTGATCCTAGGTGCACCCAAGTCTTAGCACCACATAGCTTCCAATTGCCCTTTCTTGCTTTCTTTTGCCTTCAATTTTAATCTTGGAGGTATGGTGGGTATGGAAGAAGTGTAGGGGTGGAGATGCTGAGTTTTTTCTACTAGAAGAGACCAAATGTGGGATATAAAGACAAAGATAACCACTTATAAAGACTTTAGTGCACAAAACAAACTTAATGGCCTTAATTAAGCTTTATGTCATTTTCCTTGCTACAAGACCATGGTTTCTTAGTCTTAATTTCATGGCCCACATTTGACTTTCTTGCCATGGTTTGGCCAGCCATCCCTTGAGTGGGATAAGTGATTTGGTCACTTAAATGGCCTTAAATGAGCTTAAGGGCACAAAAGACACTTAACAAGCTTAACCTTGCTTTATGTCATTTTCCTTCTCATTAGTTATGGTCTTTTTGTATTAAACTCATTGGTACACATATGCCCACCATTGTTGACTAAATATCAAGCCTTGGCTGCCTCCCGCATGGTGGGAAAACTCCAAATTGCTCAATTTGACTTAAGTAAAAAACTTACACATCATAAGGCTTACATTAGGACACTTAGGTCCTCTATGCCTTTTTGTGTTTTCTTTGTCTTTAGTTATCTTCCATGAGCAATTTGGTCCTCCAATAGCACTTTCAAGCAATTCATATCCTTCTCATAACTCTCCAAATCTCTTTCTTGAGAGTTTTACAATTGAGTACCCGATTTTCCAAAATCTTACAAAAAAGTCTATAGGTTGCTTGACAAACAAGCAATCCTTAAGGATTTTCTTAGGGGCCAAGTTACTAACTTGGAACAATTTTAAGGAGGTGTTGATCATGCCTTTTACCCCCCACACATCAATCACTATGGTGAGAATTACACAATATAATGGTTTTTAGCTATTATGACACACTTGTAATTCTGCCATTTTGTGAGGTGGTAATAGGGGGGATCTTTGGAGAACTTGTGGAAGAGTTGTGAATCTCTCCTAAGTCCCCTAATCATGGCAAGGATGTGGATCTCGGGCCGAAAGTCAGGCACACTCAGGGCTTCTCGATTGAACCTTCCGACATAGTCCCAAATGGTCTCCCCAATCTGTTGGGCTATGTCAAACATTTGGATGGGCATATTTGTCATTAGTCTACCTCCGATGAACTACTGGGTGAATGCAGAAGATAGCTCCTGGAAGCCCATTATGGTTCCAGAACCCAGGGAGTTAAACCACGCAGTTACCGGCCTTGAAAGGGTGACTTCGAAGCACTTGTAGAGGGTAATGTCGTTAGCGCCGTGCAACACCATGCTATACCTATATTTTGTTAGGTGAGCTTGGGCGTCACTATGCCCATCATACATTTCCAATCACGGCACTCAGAAGTCATTTGGCATAGGTGCCTCTACTACTGCACGGATGAAGGGTGACTCTTTTTCGGTAAAGGTCTTAGACAACCTTGGCCAGACAGGTTTTCGAGAAACCTATTTTTCCACCTTCTCCAACCTCTCTAGGATTCTCTCCATGTGAAGGTCTCAGACAACCTTGACCAGACAGGCAATAGAGAGCAACGTCTTCTTTTTGGAGAGTAACTTCCTCGGCGGAGAGATTAAGACTTCTCGTCCGAGGATGGACTTCGCCAGTGGGAAGTCTTGGGCTCCTTTGACACCATTTCTCCCGTGCAAAGTCCTATAAAGAGTATGTTCTCCATTGAAGACTCATCATGAGAACCCTCACTTTCAGAGCACCGACGAGGTAACCTTGGGTTTTTTTCTTGCCGGGTGCTAGGAGAAGGTGCCCTTCCCCTAAAAGGTGCTTGTGACCACCTTTGGTTGAGCTGTTGGGTCATTTCAGCCATAATGGAGCACTGAAAATCTTGTAGAAAGCTCACCGTGACCATTAGAAGATGTTCGTCATTAGGTAATGAAGTCTCTACTACAGGTTGTTCAGTCACTGTTTTAGATTTCGACGTGGACTGGGACTTTAGGAGTCCTTTGTCCTTAAACATCGGGTCTCAACAACGGTGACCTGAGAAGAAGTTCTTATAGACAGCGCCAAATGATGCCTAATGGCATCCTCATTGTATAACATGCTAGCCTGAAGGAGAGACTTCCGGTGTGATGATATCTAAAACATTTAAGAGAACAAGGGTTAGGAGCTCCCTAGAGTGTGTTTCTGGGGAGGAGCCTCCGACACCTAAGTCAGTAATTGTGAGAGTAGTAGTAAAGAGCAAAGAGCAGAGAATAAAGAAAAGTCTCCTTGTTCTTACCAAGGTCCCTCCTAGGTATTTACAGGAGGGTGGAAGGAGCAGGTCATTTGACGCAGCTCGTTCAGATCATGACACGTGTTCGATGAGATCTGATATGTACCTTCAGAGATAAGCACCTCTAGCTGGCCGTAGGCCGTTCTGGCAAAAGGGCAGGGGCGTGTGCGAGGTTTCTTTGTTAAAGGCTGCATAACCATTTTTTGTCATATCTCAGTGAGAACCCTTCGAGGTACGAGACCCCTTTGGGTGGAGAGTGTCCTCGAGGGCTATTGGGGAAGGCCCTTCAGTAGAGTGGGTCACCTTCAGGAGACATTTTCCTGTTTCGAGGATGGTGGATCTACTTTTTCAAGGTTGGTAGGTTCATAAATCCAAGGGTGGTGAAATACACCTTTTCCAGAAGTTAGACATGTTCCCTTTTCGAGGGTGGTGTGTGAGTATGCCCTGAGGTTAGGGCTAAGTCCTTACCGAGGCTGGTTTCAAGATAGCTGATTAGGAGATTACGGGTGCCATAGGCCTTCGGCTATTAAGTACATTATGGACTTTGACTACAGTATAAAGAACATAGAGGGTAGAGCCAGTCTAGTAGTAGATGCCTTAAGGAGGAAGTACATGGGTCTTCTAAGAGGAGTATCCATGATTGATCATGATGAGCAGAATAGTCTCCTATGCCTATGGCATAAGTGGAAAAAGTGGGTGGAAGCTCAAATCTACACATTGGCAATCTAGTCTAGATGGATTGAAGATGTCAAAAAGGCATAGGAGATAGATCCTAAATTAAGAAAGATTTCAAGAGAGGAAAAAGGTTCCCTGAATGAATCATTTCCCTACAAGCAATGATTATTGTACTTCAAACACCAAATTTATGTACCTAAAGGACCGAAGCTCAGGAATGAAATTCTTGAGGAAGCTCACACAAGGAAGTTGAATTTACATCCAGAAAGTGAGAAAATGTGTAAAGGCTTGAAGACTTACTTCCAGTGGGCAAACATAATGAGAGACATAACTACTTATGTCTCCTAATGTGCCACATGCCAGAGGGAAAAGATAGAGTACAAGAGGCCAGCTGGTACCTTACAGACTCCACCTATACCAATAAGGAAGTAGGCCAACATAACCATGGACCTTTTGACTGAGTTGCTTATGACCAGATTAAGGCATGATACAATCTGGGTCATTGTAGATAGGCTAACCGAATGTGCCACTTCTTACCTATGAAAGTCATAGATTCTTTAGAGAAGTTCACTTAGATGTATGCCCAAAAGATAGTAAGGCTATGTGGAATACCAGATTCCATTGTATCTAATAGAGATCTAAGATTTATAGCTCCGTTTTGGAGTGTTTTTCACCCTCAAACTAATTGGCAATCTGAAAGAGTGATTCAAATACTAGAAGGCATTGCTCAAGAGCTATGTGTTGGATTTCAAGGGTGAATGGGACCAACACTTTCCATTGGTGGAATTTTCCTATAAAAATAGTTATTAGAGCACCGTTGGCATGTCACCTTGTGGAGCATTATATGGAAGAAGGTGCATGACACCCTACTGTTGGGTGGAAGCCTCAGACATGCTAGAGTTGGGTCCTGAAATCATTAAGGAGACTACTACCAAGATCGAGAAGATTCCAGAGAGATTAAGGGTAGCCAATGCAAGAACCATAGCCTATGTGAATAAAAGAAGGAAAGACTTTGATTTTGAGGTTGGTGACAATGTTTGGTTGAAAGTTGCACAAAACAAAAGGCACAGTTAGATTTGGCAGAAAAACCAAGTTAGCTCCAAGTTATATAGGTTCTTATGAGATCTTGGACAGAGCTGGCAAGGTAGCATATAGGTTAGCTTTACCACTGAGCATGTTAAGTGTTCTTATTATTTTTCACATCAGTATGCTAAAGAAGTGTCTATTAGATACCAAGCATGCTATTGTAGTGCAAGACATAAAGTTAGAACTTAAGTTGACATATGAAGAGAAACCTATAGCTATCTTGGCCAGGGATACCAAAAGTTTAAGGAACAACCTCATTCCTATGGTTAAAGTTTAGTGGTCACACCATTCTGAAAGTGAAGCAACCTAGGAAACTGAGAAAAACCTTATGGAAAAGTATCTTATAGATTACCTGAAGCTAAAGGCAATTTTGGAGGACCAAAATGTTTAAGGGGGGGAGGATTGTTACAACCTTGCAAAAATGGGAGAATTATGAAATGTGGCGTAATGGTAAAAGACCATTATATTGTGTAATTCTCACCATAGTGATTGAAGAATGAGGGGTAAAAAGTATGATCAACACCTTCTTAAGGAGTCATTTTGTAAGGTTTAAGGATTGCTTGTTTGTCAAGCAACCAATGGACTTTTTTGTAAGGTTTTGGAAATTCAGGTACTCAATTGCAAAACTCCAAAAAGAAAGCTAAGGATAGTTATAAGAAGGAAATGGATGGTATGAAAGTACTATTGGAGGACCAAATTGCTTGTGGAAGACAAGTTTTGACAAAGAAAACACAAAAGGCTTTAAGGACCTAAGTGTCCTAATGTAGGCCTTTGGATGTCCATGCTTTTGGCTTATGTAAAATGAAGACATTTTGGGGTTATCCTGCCAAAGGAGGGCCAGCCAAAGCGTGGCAAGAAAGTCAAATGTGGGCTAAGAAATTAAGACTAAGAAACTGTGCTCTTGTAGCAGGGAAAATGACGTAAAGCATGGTTAAGGCTCATTAAGTGTGTTTTGTGCACTTAAGCTCATTTAGGTGGCTATTCTATTCTTTTCCTTCCATATTTGACCCTTTCCAGCCACAAGAAATGCTGCCCTTCACCTCCGTAGTTCTTCAATAGCTACCATACCTTCAAACTTGCAACTACTTGCAATTAAAGTCAAGGGAGCACAATTAGAAGCTTATTGGTGTTATTGTTTGGGTGCACCTAGGATCAAGCTCAAATTTCAGCCTACCCAACAAGGTAAGGAGTTATCTTGCTCTCATGCACTATTTACTGTATTATTCACACATCCATGGAGCTAGGGCTAAGTTTGGAAGATATCCAAGTGCTTGATGAACCAAGCTTAATGAGGGGAGGTGATAGCCGAAGTGCTATCACCTTTCAAACCCGTAGGTTTGGGTAAAGCACCACCCTAGGAAGGAGAGGCACCAACTTTGGGAAGAACCATGTCTGGCCCCTCTCACATCCGACCTCGGCAATTCTTCATCTCTGGGGATGACAACCTCGGTAAGACAACCGAACCGCCCTCGACAGAAGAGAATGATCCCGAACAGGGCCATCCTCAGCAAGGATATTCCTAGGATACTGAAGTAACCTCGGGAGATAGTTCTGCTGCTCTGAAGAGATCTCTTCTACCAAAGGGACCTTGGGAGTATGGTAGAAGCAATTAAGGAGCCTCTGGTACATCCCCGACATGCCGCCCCCAGACACGCTCTGACACGCAACCCTCGCGGGGCCTAGGCTCCCAGCCAGGCGGCCTGCGGTCAGCTAGATATTCCCTTTCTACCCGAGGATACGGATCTCATCTGACCATACACGTGTCATAATCTAGGCCGGCCACATCAAGTAGACTTCTGCTACTCCCCCCTCTATAAATAATTCAGTAAAGCACCCCAGGTAAGGGGGCATAACTGGCATTAGAGAGCTAACCTCTTCATTCTTCACTATCTCCAAAACATTGACTTGGGCGTCAGAGGCTCCCCCCCTGAAAAAAGACTTCGGGGACCTCCTAACCACTGTTTTCTAGACATTTCAGGCGAGCTCTCCTGGGAAACCTCTGCTTCAAGCGCTCTTCCTCACTAAAACTCCCTCCCGCTTCCACCATGTTCCATAATGAGGATGTTGCAAGACATCATTTGGCGCCGTCTGTGGGAACCCACTCCCAAGCCACCGTCGTTGAAACTCAGTGTTCCAAGGACAAGAGACTTTCGAAGTCCCTGTCCGGGCCAGAAGTTCAACCGGTAACTGAACAAATTGCAGCAGGGACTTTCTTACCTGAGGATGAACATCCCCTAACTATCACCATGGGCTTCTTGTGTGAGTTCCAATGCTCCGTCGTGGCCGAAATGATGCAGCTGCTAGACTGAAGATAGCCACACCCAACTCCAGATCGAAGGCCACCTTTACCAGTGCCCCGCAGGAAGAAGAGTCCCAGATCAACTCACTGGAGTTCGGGAAGCGGGGATCAACGCGATGAGTCCTCGACGGAAGACATACCCCTTGGGACATGACCTACGGGAGAAACAGGGTCAAAATGACCCAGAACTCGCCACCAAAGGAGTTCTTCACCTGAGGAAAAGTCATCATCCCCTCGGCGCTGAAGTCACTCCCTAAAAAGAAGACATTAGTCTCCGTTCCCGCAGGCCTATAAATAGCAGGAAAAAGAGCCCAGTGCCACACTCTTCATGGAAAAAATCTTAAAGAGGCTAGAAAGAGTGGAGAGGCAGGTAGATTGGAAGCCCGTCTGGGCTAGGTTGTCAGAAACCTTCAATGGAGACGAATCACCATTCACCCAAGCGATGGTCGAAGCACCCATGCCGAGTGACTTTTGGGTACCTTGGTTGGAGACCTACGATGGAAGGACTGACCCTAAGTCTCATTTGACCAAATACAAGCGCAGTATGGTGTTGCACGGTGCTGATGACGCCACATTGTGCAAATGTTTTGAGGTCACCATTGTCGGACCAGCAACGGCGTGCTATAACTCACTGGCTCCTGGAACCATCATGGAGTTCCAAGAGTTATCTATTGCCTTCACGCAGCAGTTCATCAGAAGCTGCCCAACTGCGAAGATGCCAGTTCAAATGTCCGACATATTGCAGAGAAATGGAGAAACTATTCATGACTCTGTCGAAAGGTTCAACAGGGAAGCCTTAAGTGTTTCAGTCTTCAGGCCAGAAATACAAATCCTGGCCATGACGAGGACTTCGGAGAGACTCTCAGTTGTTCTATGAGTTTTCCAAGGATCCCCCTGACATGCTTGGTGAATTTTACCGAAGGGCTGAGCAGCATATGACTACTGAAGAACTGAGAATGGGAGGCCCAAAACCTGACCACATTCGTGATGAAGGTGATGGGTTTCGGGAGCCAAATAGCGCAGTGAAATTTAACCGAAACCCTCTAGGATCCAAGAGAAACGGGGTAAACAGGGTGTTGGAAAATTTTCATACCTAATTTTCGGTTGAGATCTCTCACTCAACTATAGAGTCGAATCACAAAACCTGAACAGTTGACGTGTTCAGGCTCTCTATGGTATCCACACGAGCCTCTCGGGATCACCACGCTTCCACTGCGTCCCGGTAGATGCGTTTCTCTTGCGCTCGCAATGCTAGCTTGCGTCTTCCATGGAATTGCAAGAGAAGAGTGCAGCTGTCCTTTTTGGAGGCTAGGGCAAGGAGACCTGCGAATTTCTCACTTAAAAGTTGTATTTATAGTGAGACTCAACTTCCAGGCCTAATGGGTTTCAAAGCCCTAATCCAATTAGGATTTAATTTCGGGCTTAATAATGGCTCAACTCTTGGGCCCATTATTAATACGAAATTAAAGTGAAACCATAACCCAAATAATAAGCCCATGCACTCTAATAATCCAAATAGCTCTATGTGTGCGACCCAATTGGCTCTTGCCACGTTGGCAATGATCATAAATCACATTTATGATCATAAGCAATGAGCGGTGTCTAGCAACACATCATTGCTACCCAAGTGACAAGATTTTCGATAATTCGACTAAACCATTATGATCGTCACTGATATATGCCATTGTCCCTTTGTCCAAGATATCAAGACTAAGCACGAGACATGGAATGTGTCACTCTCGCATAGCCCAATCTTTGGTTTCTTGATTACCGAGTAGACTAACTTAAGCTGATGACATTGATATCGTATATCAACTCATCCGTGCATGGCCATGCATTTTCTAAGTCTCACTCTATCAAAGGGCCCGAAGATATCACTTCCATTACATAGGAGGGACAAATCCCATCTTGATCATACAAATCCCTGCGCATGATATTTGACATACCCAATGACCTCCTTCAAGTTCACTCAGTTACGAGCAACAAAGAGAAGTATCAAAGTATGTGACTCACATGTAGGGAACCTTGATGATCTTAGGTCGAAGGACTACATATACCATGATCACTATGAGAATCACTTATGACACTCATATAACGATCCATGTAGTGTTCTCATGGTGGGTCGGTCCAGTACACAAGTTCTCCAACTTGTACCCATATGTAGACTACATATCTCATATTAGTCTCCACATATGCTAGTCATTATGTATTATTGCAACCCGCTCTACAACAATACTAGACTAGGGACGTTTAAGAATATCATTATTCTAGGGTTACGATTATGTTTCTTAAGTTACGCAGAAACAAAACAACAAACACAATTGCTGGATTAATGCCTTAATAAAATATCATGACTCAATGTGCAAAAATACAATCATCTCATGATTGGCTTTTGGGCACAACAGTAACAGAAGGAACGAGCCAACAAACTCGCTACCCGACCGAAGCAGGGGGACGATCCCGGAAGCATAAAGGAAGGAAGCCAATGGCTTTCACTCCTCTGAACACCACAAGGACGAACATCCTTATTGCAATAGAAAGGCAAGGAACCCAAATTCAACGACCGAAGGCCATGACCTCAGACAACCAAAAGAACATGAAAAAGTTCTACCAATTCCATCAAGACCACGGGCACGATACCGAGGACTGCTTCCAACTAAGGAAATACATAGAATCGCTGATAAAGCAAGGTTAACTTCGACATTACCTACGAATGCCCTCTCCAAAGAGAAGAAGAGAAGGGGTGGAGAAAGGAGATGATGAGGAGTATAACTCCGACAGATGCTGAAACCGAAGTCCAAAAAGGTGTCCGCCACCCCCAGAGGAGTGATACAAATGATCACAATAGGACTGCCATCGGCAGAAAGGAAAAGAAAGGCAAGAGAGATTTCGGTGATGGAATATGGAAACCCATAAAAAAAGCTTGTTCAGAAAGATAGGTCCACCGTCATGTTTCCCCATGATGATCCACTGCTGGCTATGGCCAGAATAGGAAGCTGGGACGTCAATAGAGTATTACTTGATGATGGTTCAAACGCGGACGTTCTATTCTCACACGTACTACCAAGTCACTTCTCCTACCTTTGGAGTAGGACCGTCTAAACTCCCAGTCCTCGGCTGGATTGTTCACCCCTTGATGCTAAGGGGAACTTCGGTAAACAACAAAGATGAACTGTTTGCCTCCATAATAACAAGGTTCATCGTCACAGATGTCCCTTCGTCATATAATGCCATTTTTGGGAGGCAAATGCAAGGAAACCTCCACATCCGCCCGGATGTGAAGTACCTGACTGTCACCTTCACCACTAAGGATGGAGATGTTGAGATCTTCATCGACCAGGGGGAGGTGAGGAAAGTGTTTCTTAAGGCGAGGAAAGCCCCGGTGACAAACTACGCGTAGACTGTGGAAATGAGAGTCTTACCCACAGAAGAGTCAAAAGGAGAAGGAATAGATGATCCTAAGAAAATAGAAACGGAAGAAATAAAGCTGGTCCCAGGCCGAAATACCCGAATAGGGAAAAAATTGGCCGAAGGTGACAAGGAAAAACTTGTATCTTTCCTACTAATGAATAAAGATCTGTTTGCCTACTCACCGAAAGACGTGCCGGGGTAGACCCTCGTACAATACAGCATAGTCTCAAAGTGAGCCCAGAGGCAAAGCCTGTTCGCCAAAAAAAGTGAAGACTCTCGGCACACAAAAACAACTTCATTAAAATCAAAGTTCAGCATTTGATAGATACGTGCGTAATTAGGGAGGTCAAATACCCCGAATGGCTAAGTAATGTGGTTATTGCCACAAAAGAAAGGAGCGATAAGCTCCGAATGTGCATCGACTTGCGAAATTTAAATGATGCTTGCCCTAAGTATTCATATCCCCTCCCGCCAGTAGATCAGTTAGTAGACTCGACCGCTGAATATGGACTATTGAGCTTCCTCGATGTCTTCAGTGGCTATCATCTAATCAGGATGGACCCCAAGGATGAGGAAATAATCGCCTTCATCACCGAAGTCAGTACATATTGCTACGGGAGAATGCCCTTCGGGCTTAAAAATGCAGGAGCCACCTACCAGAGGCTAATGAACAAGGTCTTCAATGATCAAATAGGGAGGAACATGGAAGTCTATGTGGATGACATGATAGTCAATAGCAAATTGCCCGGCAGTCATATTGCAAATTTGAAGGAAACTTTTCACCAACTTAGAACCTTCGGAATTCGCCTCAATCCTAAAAAATGCATCTTCGGTGTAAGCTCAAGCAAGTTCCTCGGGTTTATGGTGTTGGAAAGAGGTATCAATGCCAATCCGGAGAAAGTCAAGGCATTACTCGAATTTTGAACTCCTGTTACAACAAAGGATGTGCAAAGGCTCACTGCGAGAATAACGTCCCTGAGTAGATGCATTTCCAGGTATGGGGATCGCTGCCGATCATTCTTCAAGGTCCTCACCAAGGCAGCAAAAAATGGTGGTGATCTTGGAAACGGTGATCACCCTTGGAAGAAGGATTGCCAAGAGGCCTGGGAAGAGCTCAAAGTTTATCTAGCTAAGCATGAGACACGGAATGTGTCACTCTCGTATAGCCCAATCTTTGGTTTATTGATTACCGAGTAGACCAACTTAAACTGATGACATTGATATCGCATATCAACTCATCCGAGCATGGCAATGCATTTTTCTAAGTCTAACTCTATCAAGGGGCCTGAAGATATCACTCCCGTTACATAGGAGGGACAAATCCCATCTTGATCATACAAATCCCTCCGCATGATACATGACATACCCAATGACTTCCTTCAAGTTCACTCAATTACGAGCAACAGAGGAAAGTATCAAAGTATGTGACTCACATGTAGGGAACCTTGATGATCTTAGGTCGAAGGACTACATATACCATGATCACTATGAGAATCACTTATGACACTCATATAATGATCCATGTGGTGTTCTCATGGTGGGTCAATTCAGTACACAAGTTCTCTGACTTGTACCCATATTCAGACTACATATCTCATATTAGTCTCCACATATGCTGGTCGTTATGTATTATTGCAACCCACTCCACAATAATACTAGACTAGGGACGTTTGAAAATATCATTATTCTAGGGTTACAATTATGTTTGTTAAGTTACATAGAAACAAAACAACAAACACAATTGCTGGATTAATGTCTTAATAAAATATCATGACTCAATGTGCAAAAATACAATCTTCTCATGATTGGCCTTTTGGGCACAACACTAACACGTAGAGCTTCCCGATGATCCTCACGAAGTGACAAAAGTACGAAGACGTTCCAGATGATATTTCCTAATTAGGGAAGAGTTATACCGGCAGGGGTATGCGAGTCCTCTACAAAGGTGTGTCAGTGAAGAGGACGCTAGGATGGTTCTCGAAGAAGTCCACGAGGAGGCTTGTGGTTCCCACATCGGAACTGACGCCTTGGCGGGAGTAATACTCCACCAAGGTTACTTCTGGCCTACCTTAAGAAAGGACGCAAGGCAGTTTGTCCAAAAATGTGACAATTGCCAAAGGCACACCAACATCCAAAGGCTGCCCTCGAAATTAATAACTTTGGCAGATTACCCCTGTCCCTTTGCAGTATGGGGAATAGATCTGTCCGGGCCACTCCCAACAGCACGTGGAGGAGTGAAGTTCTGTGTAGTGGTAGTGGATTACTTCACTAAATGGGTCAAGGCAGAGCCCCTAGTAACCATTTTGGCAAAGTACATACAAAAATTCATCTGGAAGAACATTGTATGCAGACTTGGCATACCGAGGGTGATAGTGGCCGATAATGGCTCCCAGTTTACGGACAAAGGGTTCCAAGAATTCATCACCAACCTCGGACTAAAGATGCACTTCGCCCCGGTAGCTCATCCCCAGAGCAATGGACAAGTAGAGGTATCCAACAGAAGCATAAAAGATGGTCTGAAAAGGAAGTTGGGGGAAGCAAAGGGAAAATGGCTAGGAAAACTTCCCAGTGTGATGTGGAGTTATCGGACAACCCCACGAAGAGCCACGGGGCAGACACCTTTTTAACTCATCTTCGATACAGAGGCTATTATCCCTATTGAGGTAGTGCAGCCATCAATCAGAGTACAAGTGTTCGACGAATGAGGGAATGACCTTGGCTTGAGAACTAAGCTCAACCTAATTGACGAACACAGAGAGGTGGTTGAACTAAGAAGGAAGGCCTTTCAGCAAAGAGTGGCCGCAGTTGCAAACCTGCGCACTAGGCCAAAAGGAATAAGGAAGGGAAACCTTGTTCTCCGAAAGGCTGAGTTCGAACCCCAAAAACCGTCTCATGGAGTACTTCGTGCTAACTGGGAGGGACCTTATCTGGTCCTGGATGAAGTTCGGAAAGGAGTCTACAAGCTCGGTGATTCCAAAGGTGGAGAGTTGAAAAATACTTGGCACTCGGATGCCTTGAAAAAGTTTTATGCTTGAAAGCTTCTCTAAAAATTGTATAGTTAGAAATTTTTCTAAGTACAAAAAGCTATCGGAAAGACTAACTCCACCTAAGAAACCCTACCGAACGAGAAGTAAACAAGCACTTGAGAAAAGTGCATTTTTTCCTCAAAGTCTGTTGGGACATTTTTCCTAAGCACGCATCTACCGAACACAATGGCTCAGAGTAGGTCGATTATTGATTTAAGGAACTCGTCGAGGATAGCTTTCTCCCGAAGATGATCGATAGAAAGCGCAAGAAGTATACTACTAAGGGTCCCAGACCGAAAGTGGTCAAAACAACACTTGGGAACGAAAAGTTATCAGGGACTTAGCCAAATTTTGAAAGAAAGAATTTCATTATTGAGAGTAAGATGAAAAGGTTACAAGAGCAAAAAGAACAAGGAAAAAGTCTAAGGCTGGGCAGGAGCATCCTGCGTCTCCTCAGTGTCAGCATCTTCTCGGGCAGGCTCGTCCGAAGGCACAAGCGCAGAAGGAAGGTTGAGGAACTCCAGCTTCGACCATGTCCACCTGGGCCCCTTGGGGAAATCCAGAGTAGACAGGAAGGAGAGGTCGAGCCGGGGAACCGAGAAAGGACTAATGTCACACCAGACAAAAGCCATCCTGGTAGGGCACCTTCGTCATCTGGTCTGACTGGTACTTCTCGGCACTTAGTGCTACTAAGTCAGCCGTGAGTTCAGCAACCTCCTTCTCCACCTTCTTCTTCTTCTTGCTGTTGGCCCCCTTCCATAACGGATCAACTTCGGCCTGGAGCTTGGCGTTCAATGCAAGTGACTTCGTAAGGTTTTTAGCTTCTTCTGCTTTTTCCTTTCGAAGGGCCTTATTCTACAAAGAGAGAGCATCGCCTTTTGAGCCGAGATCCTCAACCTTAGCTGAAAAGTTGAGGAGGAGCTCCTTCTTGCTCTCCCTGAGCTTGGCCCGAAGATTCACTACGTCCTCTTGAACAATTTTGTTCAGCTCGCCGTATTGGAGGATGTATCTGGCACAAAAGTCTTTCACCTTCTTAAGAGAATCTTTGGACCGAAATGAACCTCGGCCTGTTTCACCGCGCAGGAGCGGAAGTACCCACTGTATGCCAAAAGCTGGAAAAAAAAGAGCCCCGAATAAGGGTTAGGAAGTGACAAAAATAGAAGGAAATTTTTCTAAGGAAGAGAAGAAAAACCTACCTGGGCAGCGTTTTCGATCATCCTCGCTGCGAGGATCTCCTCATTGGGGTATTCTTCGGTGAGCGATTGGAAGGTGGCATTCGTTAGCACACCCGTCGCCATCTGGGGAGCCATTAACTGGCTTTCCTTGGAGAACAAATTCATGTCCTCCGTGAAGGCCCAGAACGGCTCGCTCGGCACCGTTTCCTTCGGGATACGCTTATCCCGAATAGCCCTTCTACGAGCATGAGCCTCCGACCAGGGAGCTTGGACCACATCGTCCGCAAGATCGCGCCAAAGTTCCATCAGTACTTCATCCCTTAGCCATTCATTTAAAAAATCATAGACACGAAAAATACTAAGATTTGTAGAAGAACGGCTAAAGAACCAACCTGGTGGAACTTCGGCCACGTCGTCCTTGGCCTCATCTACTCCTCGGACTTCACCGGGGATATTCTTGCCTTTCCTCCTTCTGCTTTCCTCGAGCTCTAGAGTTAGACGTATGCTCGACTGAAGTCTCGGCAGTTAGGATCGGACTCAGAGCTGCCCCGAGAGTGGCAGAGTCCGAAGAAGGGTCAACAAGGGTAGGAGGATGGGCAGGCGACCTATCCTTTACCTCAACAACATCCTCGGGGGGAGGGAGGATATCTGCCTTGGCTTTTTTAGCCGTAGACGGACTGCCAGTCGTCTTCTTCCTCTTGGTCGCTGTCTTCGTACGCGTCTGCTCCCCCTTCTCAGCTTGGCCAAGAAAGAGGCACTTGTAAAAATCAGCAGACTGATCGCCTATCTCTGCAAAAGGAAAAAACATCAGTGTATGTCCAAAGAGAAAATAGATAGAGAATCCTAGAAGATGACTTACTTTCAGAAAAAGGCTCGTACAAGATTTCAGCCCGAAGAAGCATGACTATCCATGCATTTTTTCCCAGAAGAACAGGCACGGGCATGTTCGGATCTGACTTGTATGCGTTCACTTCCCCCAGTTCCAGAATGACCTCTTCAGTCATGAGGTCCCACTTAATGGGAAAGGGGTACAGAGAACGCGGAGGGGCCTCAAGATCCCAATCTGACACCGCCCGAATTTGCCGGTCGAACTCGTCAAACTCGGCAAGCAACCCCGAAATCAGAAGCTTCCTAGGGTCCACAACGTTGATCTTAAGTGTTCCTGAAGCCCATCTGGTCGGTACATGGCTCCAAGATTCAGGAACTGACACGAAAAAAAATTTCTTCTGCCACCCCCACCAACTATCCCTATTGTCGAAAGTGAAAGTGAATTTTTTGCTCCTAGACCCTCGGGGAAGCAAGAAGTAAAAGCCACCCTTCGGGACCGGCTAGAGTTTGTAGTATTGAAGGAAGAAAAGAAAGTGGGGCTGTATCTTAAAAATTCCACACATACAAAGAAAGAAATTGAAGTAAGAATAAGAATTAGGAGGGAGCTGATTCACGGCAATCCCGTGAAACTTACAGAACTCACATATCATCCGATGGGGAGGATACCGAAGACCGGCTTTCAACTGAGCCCGGTAAACGGTGATTTCACCCAAATGGGCCATAAAACCGTACAATCTCGGGAAAGGTAACCTCAGGATGAGGTAGGAAGGAAGATAGAATTTGGCCATCCACTTCATCATCTTCTCTGAAGTGGTACAACACGGATGAGACTGAAGAGGGAGAAAGCTTTCGGGGAGTGGACGGACAGACATCAATGGGTTGGACTCGACATATCTCAGAAAAGAAGAAGAAGAAGAAGAGTGACCTCGCGGAAAATGAAAGAAGACGATCGAAGGATTTTAGAAAAACAAAACCTAAAGCAACCTCGGTAGAAAAGAAGAGCTATAGAAGGAAAGACCCACCAAAGGTTTTGCCAAAATCTGGATTCCTGAGCATCGTCGTGAGGGGTTGCCAGAAATCGCTCCGCCACCGGAAGAGAAATGAAAACGTGAGATAGCTCTAGAACAGATGAAGAGCAAAAGAGAGGAGTATGAAGAAATAAGGCAACATGCATTTATATAGACCGAAGAGGGTAAGCGAAAGGTCGTCATTATTACTCTTCGAAGATGAAACGTCCTCATTATTACTCCTCGAAGGTGAAGATGTTAGTGTTGTGCCCAAAAGCCAATCATGAGATGATTGTATTTTTGCACATTGAGTCATGATATTTTATTAAGGCATTAATCCAACAATTATGTTTGTTGTTTTGTTTCTGCGTAACTTAACAAACATAATTGTAACCCTAGAATAATGATACTCTTAAACGTCCCTGGTCTAGTATTATTGTGGAGCAGGTTGCAATAATGCATAACGACTAGCATATGTGGATACTAATATGAGATATGTAGTCTACATATGGGTACAAGTTGGAGAACTTGTGTACTGGACCGACCCACCATGAGAACACTACATGGATCGTTATATGAGTGTCATAAGTGATTCTCACAGTGATCATGGTATATGTAGTCCTTCGTCCTAAGATCATCAAGGTTCCCTACATATGAGTCACATATTTTGATACTTTCCTTTGTTGCTCGTAACTGAGTGAACTTCAAGGAGGTCATTGGGTATGTCACATTTCATGCGGAGGGATTCGTATGATCAAGATGGGATTTTTCCCTCTTATGTAACGGGAGTGATATCTTCGGGCCCCTTGATAGAGTGAGACTTAGAAAATGCATGGCCATGCTCGGATGAGTGGATATACGATATCAATGTCATCAACTTAAGATAGTCTACTTGGTAATCAAGAAACCAAAGATTGGGCTACATGAGAGTGACACATTCCATGTCTCGTGCTTAGTCTTGATGTATTGGACAAAGGGACAATGGCATATATCAATGATTATCATAAAGGTTTAGTCGAATCATCAACAATCTTGTCACTTGGGTAGCAATGATGTGTTGCTAGACATGGCTCATTGCTTATGATCGTAAATGTGATTTATGATCATTGCCAACATGGCAAGAGCCTATTAGCTCGCACACATAGAGCTATTTGGATCATTAGAGTGCATGGGCTAATTATTTGGGTTACGGTTTCACTTTAATTTCGTATTAATAATGGGCCAAAGAGTTGAGCCATTAGTAAGCCCGCAATTAAATCCTAATTGGGTTAGGGCTTTGAAACCCATTAGGCCTGGAAGTTGAGTCTCACTATAAATATAACTTTTAAGTGAGAAATTAACAGGCTCCTTGCCCTAGCCTCCAAAAAGGACAGCCACACTCTTCTCTTGCAATTCCTTGGAGGACGCAAGCTAGCACTGCGAGCGCAAAAGAAACGCATCTACCGGGACGCGGTGGAAGCGTGGTGATCCCAAGAGGCCCGTGTGGATACCATAGAGAGCCTGAACCCGTCAACTGTTCAGGTTTTTTGATTCGTCTCTACAGTTGAGTGAGAGATCTCAACCGAAAATTAGGTATGAAAATTTTCAAACACGCGGTTTACCCCGTTTCACTTCGATCCTGGAGGGTTTCGGTTAAATTTTGCTGCACTGTTTGGCTCCCGAAACCCATCAGAAGAGATGTAATTAACATAACCGACGTAACTATTCACCACCCATCAGCGGCCACGTGTCATCCAATGTGAGAAACTAGGGCACGCCCCCTGACATTGTCAAAACCCAGGGATGTCCATCAATAACTGACACGCCTGGTCACAATACACGATGGTTCACTAACCTGCAGTAGAAAAAGTGAAAACAAATGGAGTACGTACCCCGAGGTCGCTAAAGAACTAGTTAAAGATACCTCAGTCAGGAAGGCCTCGTTGAGTAGTGTCCTGAACTTAGAGTTCATAAAAATGTCTTCTAGGAGATTAAAGCCGAAGTCTCTACTTCGACTTTTCAAGGTGGGGGCATGTGATAGCCGAAGTGCCTATCACCTTTCAAACCTGTAGGTTCAGGCAAAGCACCACCGTCGGAAGGAGAGGCACCAACTTCGGGAAGAACCATGTCCGGCCCCTCTCATATCCGACCACGACAATTCTTCATCTCTGGGGACGATAGTGTCAACCTTGGTAAGACAACCGAATGACCCTCCACAGAAGAGAATGATCCTGAACAGGGGCATCCTCAGCAAGGGTATTCCTGGGATACTGAAGTAACCTTGGGAGATAGTTCTCCTACTCCGAAGAGATCTCTTCTACCAAAGGGGCCTTGGGAGTACGATAGAAGCAATTAAGAAGCCTCTGGTACATCCCCGACACGCTGCCTGCAGAAACGTTCTGACATGCCACCTTCACGAGCCTAGGCTCCCGGCTAGGTGGCCTGCGGTCAGCTAGATACTCCCTTTCTACCCAAGGATACGGATCTCATTTGATCATACACGTGTCATAATTTGGACCGGCCACATCAAGCAGACTTCTGCTGCTCCCCCTCTGTAAATATTCAGTAAAGCACCCTAGGTAAGGGGGCATAACTGGCATTAGAGAGATAACATCTTCATTCTTCACTATCTCCAAAACACTGACTTGGGCGTCGGAGGCTCCCCCCCGGAAAAAGACTCCAGGGACCTCCTAAGCAATGTTTTCTAGACATTTTAGGCAGGCTTTCCTGGGAAACCTCCACTTCAGGCGCTCTTCCTCACTGAAAGTCCCTCTCGCTTCCACCATGTTGCGTAACGAGGATGTTGCAAGACAGTAGGAGGCATACTTAGTGAAGGTTTTGGCCTTAGTATGATGTACGTAATGATGGCAGCAAAAATTGGGGTTTCTAGAGCCCAATGTTAGTATTAACTAGTGTTAAGACTCAGCTAAGACCAAGCTTAAGCTTGAGGAGGGGTTCCATAGTTATTTGCATATGTTTATTGCATGTTTTATGGACTAACCAACGATACTTGTTGCTGATGTTTACATATGTTTGATTTTTGTCTTTGGCTGCTGCATTTTGTTGCTTTTTGTTGGCTTTGTGCATTGTCTTTCTTATGTCTTAAAGTCTTTGAATGCAGGTAATATCAAGGCTGATATGGGCTTAAACACCTAAATTTTTTGGCTCTGCTAGTGGAAAGCTATTTTGGAAACTTATTTCAAGTTCACCTAGCAAGAATAGGTTTGCTAGGCAAAGTTTACCAAGTTCTGAGAAATTTAAGGCACTAAATCAAGTTCAAGGGAAAATGGTAATTTTGCATCCCAAAGAGTTGTGTTGAGCCCTAAGAGTTAAAAATGAGTTTTTAAATCTAAACTTCTACTTTTAACTTAGGTTCAATTCAAATAAATAAGATTTGACCAAGTTTGATTAAAGTTACCTAAATGACGGAACTTATTTGTAACTTTTTAAAAAGTTTGGTGGCTTGGGTTTCAAAAGAGTTTATAAGTTAGTAAAGGTGGGGGATGGCTGCCATTTGATTCCTAAACCTGAGTTCATCCTTCTCTCAACCAATTCTCCATCAATCCAAGCTTAAAACCAAGAGATTTTCATGAAAATGGAAGCCACCAAGGCTGTTTTTGTCAAATGGAGCTAGTTCCAAGTAGAATTTCAAGTTTTTTTAACCTTGGAACCGTGTTTTCCACATCCTCTATTTTGAATATGAGGTAACTTGTGATTTCTTGGTTATTTCTTGTTTAGGAAATTATTAGATGCATGGGTTTTAATTAGAAGTTAGTAGTTATGTGTTTTATGATTGGAACGCAGGTAGACTTTCAGGAACTTGGTTTTGATGGATGGATGATTGATTCTTTTTTTTGGATCAAAATTAAGGTAAGGGAGTTATATTTTCAAGTTTGATTAATGCTATTGGATAGAGTTTGCTTGATGAAATCAAGTAGTTTTGGCAATAGCATTAGTTAATGGTCTGGTTTAATCATGGTGGACTAATGTGTTTGGCTTGATTGGAAATGCATCATAGGTTGGCTTGTTATAGTTGGTTGTGGTTTTTACAACATATTTTGCATGTATGTAAAGTTTGATGACCATCCAAGCATGTTTGATATTTGGTAGGTGTTCAAAGGTCACAGCAGCAAAATTGGAAAAATTTTGGGCGTTGCATGTATTGGTGATGCATTGCCAATACCCACGATGCGTCACTAGTGCCACAATCTATTGGTGACGCGTTACCATTACCATGAAATACTGTAGCCAGTTTGGCTGAACTTTTCCAATTTTTCTAGGAGGATTGAGGGGAGGTCTAAAGGGGTTCTTAGAGTACTTAGGGGTCTAAGTATTCTAGGGATATTGTGAGGCTTCAAAAACTTCTCCAAGACATATGAGTTTTCTTGAGTTTTATGGAGTTCTATGGTTACTTCCACCATAAGCAAGAAAACCATTTAACAAAGAACCACAACTAAGTGTCACTAGCTTAGGTGAAAGGTTTAGTACCATCGGCAACCTAGTTATGCAGTTAGCCATGAGGTTGTGATGTGAAACCTTAGTGCACCTAGAGGGCCTTTAAGGTCTAGTATGTTTTAGTATGACCATGGTCATTGCCGCACCACTATTGTGAACCAAGTAATGGTGGGTAAGGGAGCACCATGGATGACGGCTTAGTGCACCTGTCATCTAGCCAAGCTGATTGAGGGACAAGTGAATGCCTAGTGTATCGTTGGTATGTTAAATGGGTGAAGGGTTAGGACACAAGTGACCTAGTAAAGTCCAAGGACTTGAGGCATTTTGTGGAGGTGTAGTACACCTAGTTGATTTTTTACAGCACAAGCAAGGAACATCCACTATGTTCACCTGCACAACAACCAAGGGAAGGTATTACGTCAATCAGTAAGCAAAGGCTTGCTAGGAGCGAGTTAGTGGCCAGAACTCAATAGGCACAAAGTGATGCCTCGTAAGGAGGACTAAGGTGAGAAGGGGTCCTAAGGGACCTAGGTATATGTACATATATTAGACCCTCAGGCTGCAAGTGCATGCAGCAGGCTTCATATCGTTATATATGTGGAGTCCTCAGTATTTTTCTTGCAGGTTGAAGACCCCTTACTGAGAATCTTTGATTCTCACCCCTTTTACTTTCTATTGTGCAGTTTTGGGTGTCGTTGAGCCAACAACCGTTGAGGGTTGTTAAGATAGGCTTGTTAGCAAAGGCTAACAAAGCACAAGGAAAGGCTTACAAAGCTTGCCACTGGGAGATGCTCTATGCTGGAAGCTTAGTTTTAGGTCTCAATAGTGTCCTTCAGCGTATAGTTCTTTAACATTAGTGTACCTTCAATGGTCATGTATGAGTAGTCTACTCTTAAAGTCACTTTTGGGTGTGAGCATAGCATATTTTTGTTTGGATGCTTGCACACAATTGATTATGTGTAGTTAATTCCACCTAAATACTTTGAATGCTTTGGCAGTTTTGATATTTGTTTTTATCGAAATATGCCATGGCAATGTTTTAAGTACCGTTTCACTATTTTATTGATTAAGTTAAAGCATAAACTGAAGCATGATTGCATGGTAGGATTAAGTATCTAGAAGGTTTCAACTAGTGCACAAGTAATCAATTAGCCAAATGTGACTAGCCTGGGACAAGTTTCCATAGGCTTCCTAGGCTAGCCCACAAGGGGTCATGTCACCTAAGTGTGCTCTTTACAAAGTTTACAAGTGAAACTTACCTCCCCTCAAATTTGTGCATTTCAGGTGTTGCAAATAGATCTCATTCAAACTGACCTTTTTCATTTGAGTTTTGATCTGAAATATTAGGCACTTAAACTTCCATATATCTACTTGTGATCTAGAGTTTTTGGTGATTTTAGGAGTACATTCGGCTTTTTTAGTGATGATGCTTACTCTACTATGCAGTAGTTATCCAGCATCTTGTTTCTGGAGTGTATTGTGTCTAAAGCTCTAATGGAACTAGGGTGCGTGTTTTAGCTAAGTTAAGAACATTATGTTGTGCATGGATGCATGTACATGTAAGGCATGTAAAGTTTGGACAAGTATGTGAACAATTATAGGCTATTTTGCTATGCATGTCGATGGTATGCAAAGGCTGCCTAAGTGTGCATGATGGGCTGCTTGTTTGTAAATTTTGTATTGGCAATGTAAAGATGATAGCTTCAAGGGAATGTAATTCCCAGGTGTCATGGACATGTATGGAATAGCCTTGAGGGGCTTGCCACTTGTGAATGAAGTGTTTGCAAGCTTATAAAATTTTGTATAGGCAAAATGGTCATAAAGTGATCATTTTATCACCCCACAAAAATGGGAGAATTAGAAATGTGGCTTAAGGGTTTAAAAACCATTATGTTGTGTAATTCTCACCATAGTGATTGAAGTATAAGTGGTAAAGGGCATGATCAACACCTCCTTAAAAGTGTTCTAAGATAGTAACTTAGCCTTCAAGGAAAGCCTTAAGGATTGCTTGTTTGTCAAGTAACCTATGGACCTTTTTGTATGATTTGGAAATTTAGGTACTTAATTGTAAAACTCTCAAGAAATATATTTGGAGAGTTATGGGAAGGACAAGAATAGTATAAAAGTGCTATTTGAGAACTAAATTGCTTAAAGAAGACAAGTTTGGACAAAGGAAACACTAAAGGCATCAAGGACCTAAATGTCCTAGTGTAAACATTAAGATGTTCAAGCTTTTGCCTTAAGTCAATGGGTGAAATTATAGAGTTATCCCATCATGGGGAAGGTCGCCTATGGCTTGAACAATGGTAAAAAAAGTGGGCAAAATGTGGACCAATAAGTTTAAGACAAAGAAACCATGGTTAGTGAGAAGGAAAATAGCATAAAGCATGATTAAGGCTAATAAAGCTGTTTAGTGCCTTAAAGCCAATTCAAGAAGCCAAACTCACTTTTGTCCCTTCATATTCGACCGAACCAGCCATCACCCACCTCCACACTATTAGTGTTATGCCCAAAAGGCCAATCATGAGATGATTGTATTTTTGCACATTGAGTCATGATATTTTATTGAGGCATTAATCCAACAATTATGTTTGTTGTTTTGTTTTAGCATAAATTAACAAACATAATCGTAACCCTAAAATAATGATATTCCTAAACGTCCCTAGTCTAGTATTATTATGGAGTGGGTTGCAATAATACATAATGACTAGCATATGTGGAGACTAATATGAGATATGTAGTCTACATATGGGTACAAGTTGGAGAACTTGTGTACTGGCCCGACCCACCATGAGAACACTACATGGATCGTTATATGAGTGTCATAAGTGATTCTCATAGTGATCAAGGTATATGTAGTCCTTCGACCTAAGATCATCAAGGTTCCCTACATGTGAGTCACATACTTTGATACTTTCCTTTGTAGCTAGTAACTGACTGAACTTGAAGGAGGTCATTGGGTATGTCACATATCATGCGGAGGGATTTGTATGATCAAGATGGGATTTGTCCCTCCTATATAGTGGGAGTGATATCTTCTGGCCCCTTGATAGAGTGAGACTTAGAAAATGCATAGCCACGCTCGGATGAGTTGATATACGATATCAATGTCATTAGTTTAAGTTAGTCTACTCGGTAATCAAGAAACCAAAGATTGGGCTATATGAGATTGACACATTCCATGTCTCATGCTTAGTCTTGATATCTTGGACAAAGGGACAAGGGCATATATCAATGATGATCATAAAGGTTTAGTCGAATCATCGACAATCTTGTCACTTGGGTAGCAATGATGTGTTGCTAGACACCACTCATTGGTTATGATCATAAATGTGATTTATGATCATTGCCAACATGGCAAGAGCCTATTGGGTCGCACACATAGAGCTATTTGGATCATTAGAGTGCATGGGCTAATTATTTGGGTTATGGTTTCACTTTAATTTCGTATTAATAATGGGCCAAAGAGTTGAGCCATTATTAAGCCCGAAATTAAATCCTAATTGGATTAGGGCTTTGAAACCCATTAGGCCTGGAAGTTGAGTCTCACTATAAATACAACTTTTAAGTGAGAAATTCGCAGGTCTCCTTGCCCTAGCCTCCAAAAAGGACAGCCACACTCTTCTCTTGCAATTCCTTGGAGGACGCAAGCTAGCACTGCGAGCGCAAGAGAAACGCATCTGCCGGGACGTGGTGGAAGCGTGGTGATCCCGAGAGGCTCGTGTGGATACCATAGAGAGCTTGAACACGTCAACTGTTCAGGTTTTGTGATTCAACTCTACAGTTGAGTGAGAGATCTCAACCGAAAATTAGGTATGAAAATTTTCGAACACCCGGTTTACCCCGTTTCACTTGGATCCTAGAGGGTTTCGGTTAAATTCCACTGCACTGTTTGGCTCCCGAAACCCATCAGTGGTATCAGAGCTACTGGTGAAACCCTAAATCGGGATTGAGTGTTGAATCGCATGATGCTATGTGTTCGGTTGCTTTTCGGCCATGATTAATTAGATTGATTCAAGATGCATGAAACTGGAATTCGTAATGAACATATGAGATATATGAAGAAACGACACAAATTGGTTAATGAGATTAATCTCAAATTGAATGGTATGAGATACCTATATGGATTAGGATTCTTGCAATAGTTGCAGAAACCCTAGCTTGGTTCGGATTCAGCCTGTTCAGGCACTGAAAGTAAGGTATTTTTGGTGGCTCGAATAGAGGAGTCTCGGGTGCCTACTTGCTCAAAATAGAAGATTTCGGGCTAAGCAATTGTAAGAAAATTTTTTGCGCAGGGGGGCGCTGCCCCCCACGCCCCCCGCAAGGGCGGCTCCCCTTGACCTCGTCCGCTGACCGGTCAGCGGAACCACCGCCCACTGACAGGCCAGCGGGACCGCCGTATGCGAAGCGCCACATAAATAAAAACTGGTTAATCAACGCACGAAAATTGGCATGCATCTTTGTTGAATGAGATTTGACATGATATGCTGATTGGTGTTTGAAGCATGGTGCATGGTTATAGCCCTTGATTGGTTGTACTTGTAAATACGGCCTGCGAGTCGTGCCTTTTCTTATCACTCTCATTGTACATTCTCTTCTCACCTTACTCCCCTCGAATGTAACTCGAGGTTTCTATTATTGATGTAATGGTGCATTATGGGATCATCCAAGGTTGTATGTCTAAGGATCATCCAAGGAGGCATGTCCAAGGAGATGACAACAAAAGGGCAACCAAGAAAGGAAGAGAAGGAGCTTGTGAAGACTCTTTTCTTTTCTTAGGCTTTTATGATATTCTCATTGGCTTGAGAATATCGCATAGTTTGGGCTATAACCATGTCACGTTTACTTTCTTGTACGCATGAGATGCATGTTTTATATTTGTATGTGATGCATGTATAAGACAACCGGAGATAACAAATTGGTGAGATCAAAATGAAAAAAATCCCTCAAACAAATATTAAGTCATTAAATGTGATGCCTTCCAAATGTTGGCACTCGTCAAGACTTTGATCAACATTAGGTGGGTTTGCCAAAGCAAAGCACCTATGTTCATCTTGGTAAGGCGCGATGGGATAATAGTGATATCCAAATTGCTAACTTTGGGTCTGACTTAACTAAGTCATCCTAATAGGATTAGGGACTTAGAGGCATAGAGTTGGGCTTAAGCTCATGAGATGAGCTTGGACAAGTGTTGTTCACCCAACTATCCAAGAGTTGCATAAGATGCAATTGGCAAGGAGTTGCCTACCTAAATAGCTGTAACTTGAGAGAAAAGCCAAAGCTGACTCAGGTTGTGGTCAAATATGGATCTTGGCCCACTAGAATACCTTAGCGCCGAGGTGTTCCGAAATAATATCGAGGGTTATTATTTTGAGGAAAATAGTGGGAGTATCGTTTAATAAAAGTCCTTATTAAATGAATTAAAATACATGACTCTTACACTGCATATTTACTGTTGTAGATAACCATGGCACAAAACACATCGACACTTTCGTTGCGATCGATCCTTGAGAAGGAAAAACTGAATGGGACCAACTTTCTCAAATGGTACCGAAACTTGAGGATAGTCCTCAAGCAAGAGAGAAAGGCTTATGTCCTAGAGCAGCCCATTCCGAATGAGCCTGCTGCCACTGCTCCAAGAGCTGAAAGGGATGCTCACAAGAGGCATTCTGATGATGCTTTGGATGTTGCATGCCTCATGCTTATTACCATGGAATCTGAGCTTCAGAAGCAACATGAGAACATGGGGGCATTCGATATGATCGAACATCTCAAAATGCTTTTCCAAGAGCAAGCTAGGCATGAGAGGTTTGAGACCTCTAAGGCATTGTTTCAGTGCAAGATGTCTGAGGGAAGTCCCGTGGGTCCTCATGTGCTCAAGATGATTGGGTACATTGAGAATCTTGAGAATTTGGGATTTGCTCCTCAAAAAGAGTTGGCTATCGATGTAGTCTTGCAATCGTTGCCTGAAAGCTACAGTCAGTTCGTCATGAACTATAACATGAACGACCTTGACAAGTCCCTTCCTGAATTACTCAACATGTTGAGAACTGCTGAGCAAAACCTTAAGAAGGCTAAGCCCATTTTTATGGTTCAAAAGGGCAAGGGAAAGGGAAAAGCCAACAAGAAGAAGGATAAAAGTTAATGGAAAGTCCAATGCTAGTTCTTCTTCAGCTGCACTGAAACCAAAGGGTGGTGTGGCAAAGGAAGGGGAGTGCTTCCATTGTAAGCAACCTGGACACTGGAAGCGCAACTGCAAGCTCTATCTTGAAGAACTTGCTAAGGAAAAGGGAAGTAAGACTTCCACTTCAGGTATTTTTGTTATAGAGGCTAACTTTTCTACTTCCTCATCTTGGGTATTGGATACTGGATGTGGATCTCACATTTGTGCAAATGTGCAGGATCTAAGTAGAAGTAGAAGATTGGCCCGAGGTGAAGTGGACCTACGTGTTGGAAATGGAGCAAGGGTTGCTGCCTTAGCCGTAGGGACTTATGTTCTCACTTTACCTAGTGGATTAGTTTTAGAATTAGACAACTGCTACTTTGTGCCTACTATTAGTAGAAATTTGATTTCTGTTTCTTGTTTGGACAAGAAAGGTTTTTCATTTATAATAAAGGACAAATGTTGTTCTATTTATTTGAATGAAATCTTTTATGGTAGTGCTCAACTTAGCAATGGGTTGTATGTTCTAGACCTCGAAGATCCAATCTATAATGTGAATACCAAGAAGGTCAGATTAAATGATTCGAACCCGACCTATCTCTGGCACTGTCGCTTGGGCCATATAAATGAGACCCGCATATCCAAGCTCCATAAGGATGGACTCTTGGACTCATTTGATTTTGAATCATATGAGACATGTGAGTCATGTTTGTTGGGCAAGATGACCAAAGCCCCATTCACAGGGCAAAGTGAAAGGGCTAATGACTTACTAGGACTCATACATAGTGATGTATGTGGCCCTATGTCTACACAAGCTAGAGGAGGTTTCCAATACTTCATTACTTTCACTGATGACTTCAGCAGATATGGCTATGTGTATCTTATGAGACACAAGTCAGAATCCTTTGAAAAGTTCAAAGAATTCAAGAATGAAGTAGAGAATCAACTCGGGAAGAGTATCAAAGTGCTTCGATCAGATCGAGGTGGAGAGTACTTGGATCGAGAATTCCTTGACTATCTGAAGGAGTGTGGTATAGTATCACAACTCACTCCACCAGGTACACCTCAATGGAATGGTGTATCTGAAAGGAGAAATCGAACTCTGTTAGACATGGTTCGCTCTATGATGAGTCAAGCTGACCTTCCAAACTCCTTTTGGGGACATGCTCTAGAGACAGCCGCTTTTACACTAAACCGAGTTCCATCTAAATCGGTTCAAAAGACACCATATGAGATATGGAGTGGGAGGCGTCCCAATTTGTCTTTTATGAAGATTTGGGGCTGTGACGCTTATGTGAAACGTCAATCCTCTGACAAACTAGGGCCCAAATCTCAAAAATGCCTTTTTGTTGGGTATCCCAAAGAAACAAAGGGTTACTATTTCTACAATCCTTCTGAGCAAAAAGTGTTTGTTGCTCGAACTGGTGTCTTTTTAGAGAAAGAGTTTATCTCTAAAGAAACTAGTGGGAGGAAAGTAGAACTTGAAGAAATTCAAGAACAACAAGGAGACATTGAACCTGAAATGGAACCTGAACAGACACCACAAGATGTTGTGGTTCAAGAGTCTGTTCCTGTAGCACAGAGCCCACGTAGGTCTGGTAGGATTCGGCGTGAGCCTGAGAGATATGGATTTCTCATGACTCACACTGGTGATGTGATGCTCATGGATCAGGATGAGCCCACAACCTACCAACAAGCTATGTCGGGGCCTGACTCTGAGAAGTGGCTAGTGGCCATGAAATCTGAGATGGAATCCATGTATGAAAACCAAGTATGGACTTTGGTTGACCCACCTGAAGGGGTAAAACCCATAGGGTGCAAATGGGTTTTCAAGAAGAAAACTGACATGGATGGTAATGTGATTACCTTTAAGGGACGATTGGTTGCAAAAGGTTTCAAGCAAATTCATGGTATTGACTATGATGAAACTTTTTCACCAATTGCTATGCTTAAATCCATTCGAATTTTGTTCGCTATTGCTGCACACTATGATTATGAGATATGGAAAATGGATGTCAAAACTGCATTCCTAAATGGAAAGCTACTTGAGGATGTGTACATGACACAACCTGAGGGTTTTGTCACTCCAGAGAATGCCAATAAAGTGTGCAAGTTGCAAAGGTCCATTTATGGACTGAAGCAAGCTTCTCAAAGTTGGAATCTTCATTTTGATGATGCAATCAAAGAGTTTGGTTTTATAAAAAATGAAGATGAACCTTGTGTCTACAAGAAGGTTAGTGGGAGCACTATTATCTTCTTGGTGTTGTATATAGATGACATACTACTTATCGGGAATGACATTCCTGAGCTACAGTCTGTGAAGACTTGGCTAGGGAAATGTTTCTCTATGAAGGACTTGGGTGAAGCAGCCTATGTGTTAGGCTTCAGGATCTATAGAGATAGATCTAGAAAGCTTCTTGGCCTAAGTCAAAGTACATATATTGAAAAGGTGCTAAAGAGGTTTAGCATGCAAGATTCCAAGAGAGGATTCTTGCCCATGTCACATGGTGTCACTCTTTCTAGATCTCAGTGTCCAAGTACAACCGAGGAGAGAGAGCGCATGAGTAAGATTCCATATGCCTCAGCAATTGGATCTATCATGTATGCCATGATATGTACTCATCCCGATGTCTCATATGCTTTGAGCATGATGAGTAGGTACCAATCAAACCCCGGTGAGAGTCACTGGACAGCTGTTAAGAACATCCTTAAGTACTTACGAAGGACTAAGGATGCATTCTTGGTCTTTGGAGGTGAAGATGAGCTCGTTGTAAGGGGTTACACCGATGCAAGCTTCCAATCCGATAAGGATGATTTTAGATCGCAATCTGGTTATGTGTTTTGTATTGGTGGTGGTGCTGTGAGCTGGAAGAGTTCAAAGCAAGAGACAGTAGCTGACTCTACAACAGAATCTGAGTACATTGCCGCCTCTGATGCTGCGAAGGAGGCAGTTTGGATCAAGAAGTTCATCACTGAACTTGGAGTGGTTCCAAGCATTACCGACCCGATAGAGCTCTATTGTGACAACAATGGAGCAATCGCACAGGCTAAGGAACCTCGATCTCACCAGCGATCCAAACACATACTCCGACGCTATCATCTCATCAGGGAGATCATCGAGAGGGGTGATGTAAGGATATGCAGGACTTCGACAGATAGCAACATTGCTGATCCACTGACAAAGCCCCTTACGCAGCAGAAGCATGATAGCCATTCTAGGTCCATCGGTATTAGATACATGGATGATTGGCTTTTAGTGCAAGTGGGAGATTGTTAGTGTTGTGCCCAAAAAGCCAATCATGAGATGATTGTATTTTTGCACATTGAGTCATGATATTTTATTAAGGCAATAATCCAACAATTATGTTTGTTGTTTTATTTCTACGTAAATTAACAAACATAATCGTAACCCTAAAATAATGATATTCTTAAACGTCCCTAGTCTAGTATTATTGTGGAGCGGGTTGCAATAATACATAATGACTAGCATATGTGGAGACTAATATGAGATATGTAGTTTACATATGGGCACAAGTTGGAGAACTTGTGTACTGGACCGACCCACCATGAGAACACTACATGGTGTTGGGTTTCGGGAGCCAAACAACACAGCGGAATTTAACCGAAACCCTCCAGGATCCAAGCGAAACGGGGTAAACCGGGTGTTCGAAAATTTTCATACCTAATTTTTGGTTGAGATCTCTCACTCAACTGTAGATTCGAATCACAAAACCTGAACCGTTAATGTGTTCAAGCTCTCTATGGTATCCACACGAGCCTCTCGGGATCACCACGCTTCCACCACGTCCCGGGAGATGCGTTTCTCTTGCACTCGCAATGCTAGCTTGCGTCCTCCAAGGAATTGCAAGAGAAGAGTGTGGCTGTCCTTTTTGGAGGCTAGGGCAAGGAGACCTGCGAATTTCTCACTTAAAAGTTGTATTTATAGTGAGACTCAACTTCCAGGCCTAATGGGTTTCAAAGCCCTAATCCAATTAGGATTTAATTTCGGGCTTAATAATGGCTCAACTCTTGGGCCCATTATTAATACGAAATTAAAGTGAAACCATAACCCAAATAATTAGCCCATGCACTCTAATGATCCAAATAGCTCTATGTGTGCGACCCAATAGGCTCTTATCATGTTGGCAATGATCATAAATCACATTTATGATCATAAGCAATGAGCGGTGTCTAGCAACACATCATTGCTACCCAAGTGACAAGATTGTCGATGATTCGACTAAACCTTTATGATCATAACCGATATATGCCATTGTCCCTTTGTCCAATATATCAGGACTAAGCACGAGACATGGAATGTGTCACTCTCGTATAGCCCAATTTTGGTTTCTTGATTACCGAGTAGACTAACTTAAAGTTGATGACATTGATATCTTATATCAACTCATTCGAGCATGGCCATGCATTTTCTGAGAAAGTCTCACTCTATCAAGGGGCCCGAAGATATCACTCCCGTTACATCGGAGGGACAAATCCCATCTTGATCATACAAATCCCTCCGCATGATATGTGACATACCCAATGACCTTCTTCAAGTTCACTCAGTTACGAGCAACAAAGGAAAAGTATTGAAAGTATGTGACTCACATGTAGGGAACCTTGATGATCTTAGGTCGAAGGACTACATATACCCTGATCACTATGAGAATCACTTATGACACTCATATAACGATCCATGTAGTGTTCTCATGGTGGGTCGGTCCAGTACATAAGTTCTCCAACTTGTACCCATATGTAGACTACATATCTCATATTAGTCTCCACATATGCTAGTCGTTATGTATTATTGCAACCCGCTCCACAATAATACTAGACCAGGGACTTTTAAGAATATCATTATTCTAGGGTTACAATTATGTTTGTTAAGTTACGCAGAAACAAAACAACAAACATAATTGCTGGATTAATGCCTTAATAAAATATCATGACTCAATGTGCAAAAATAAAATCATCTCATGATTGGCTTTTGGGCACAACACTAACACATGGATCGTTATATGAGTGTCATAAGTGATTCTCATAGTGATCATGGTATATGTAGTCCTTCGACCTAAGATCATCAAGGTTCCCTACATGTGAGTCACATACTTTGATACTTTCCTTTGTTGCTCGTAACTGAGTGAACTTGAAGGAGGTCATTGGGTATGTCACATATCATGCGGAGGGATTTGTATGATCAAGATGGGATTTGTCCCTCCTATGTAACGGGAGTGATATCTTCGGGCCCCTTGATAGAGTGAGACTTAGAAAATGCATGGCCATGCTCGGATGAGTTGATATACGATATCAATGTCATCAGTTTAAGTTAGTCTACTCGGTAATCAAGAAACCAAAGATTGGGCTATACGAGAGTGACACATTCCATGTCTTGTGCTTAGTCTTGATATCTTGGACAAAGGGACAATGGCATATATCAATGATGATCATAAAGGTTTAGTCGAATCATCGACAATCTTGTCACTTGGGTAGCAATGATGTGTTGCTAGACACCGCTCATTGCTTATGATCATAAATGTGATTTATGATCATTGCCAACATGGCAAGAGCCTATTGGGTCGCACACATAGAGCTATTTGGATCATTAGAGTGCATGGGCTAATTATTTGGGTTATGGTTTCACTTTAATTTCGTATTAATAATGGGCCAAAGAGTTGAGCCATTATTAAGCCTGAAATTAAATCCTAATTGGATTAGGGCTTTGAAACCCATTAGGCCTGGAAGTTGAGTCTCACTATAAATACAACTTTTAAGTGAGAAATTCGCAGGTCTCCTTGCCTTAGCCCCTAAAAAGGACAGCCAAACTCTTCTCTTGCAATTCCTTGGAGGACGCAAGCTAGCACTGCGAGCGCAAGAGAAACGCATCTGCCGGGACATGGTGGAATCGTGGTGATCCAGAGAGGCTCCTTTGGAAACTATAGAGAGCCTAAACACATCAACTATTCAGGTTTTGTGATTCGACTCTACAATTGAGTGAGAGATCTCAACCGAAAATTAGGTATGAAAATTTTCGAACACCCGGTTTACCCTGTTTCACTTGGATCCTGGAGGGTTTCAGTTAAATTCCGCTGCACTGTTTGGCTCCCGAAACCCAACACACACTTCCTCTATAGCTCCTCCACAGCCACCATACCTCAAAGCTTGCAACTAGTTGCAATTGAAAGCAAGAAAGACCAATTGGAAGCATACTGTTGCTATTGCTATGGTACACCAAGAATCAAGCTTCAATTTTGGCATACACACAAGGTAAGGAGTTCTCTTGCTCTTATAGGATGTTTACTATATTTCCAAGCATCCATGGAGCTAGGGCTAATCTTGGAAGAGAGCCATGAGCTTTATGAACCAAGCCTAGTGAGGGGAATGCACTTAGTGAAGGTTTTTGTGACATAATGTGAAGTGCATAGTGATACCAGGTAATTTAATGGTTTTTGGAGCCCAAAGTTAGTACTAACTAGTTTTCAAACTCTCCTAAGTCCAATCCTATGCTTGAGGAGAGCTACCATAGTGATCTACTTATGTTTATTACATCTTTTATGGACTAACCAATGAATGTTGTTGCTGCTGCATACATGTGTTTGTTGTTTGTGTTTGATTGCTACATTTGGAAGCTCTATATTTGATATTTGCATTGTGTTTTCTTGTGTTTTAGTATCTTTGGGTTCAGGTGATTGGTAAAGGTTATAGTACCTTAGTGTTAAAGTGCTCTCCTTACTAAGTTTCTCCATGAAAGTTACCTCCCCTCAAATCTGCCCATTTCAAGTCTAGCAAAAATTTTGCATTCAAACTGAGAATTTTTATTTGATTTTTTATCTTAAATTTTAGTTACATGGACTTTCATGTGTCTAGTTTTCATCTAGAAATTTTGGTGATTTTAGGAGCACATTTGGTATTTTTAGTAATGGTGCTTATTATGTTACACAGCAGCTGTCCAACATCCTATTTCGGAGTGCATTGTGTCTCAAGCATCCCCTATGACTTGGGTGCATGTATTTAGCTGTGTTAAGGACATGATGTAGTGCATGGATGTATCTATATGTAATACATTCAGAGTTTGGACAATCTATGTGAACATTTGTGGGCTAAATGGCTATATATGTGAAGCTATGCACAAGCTGTGTATGTGTGAATGATAGGCCGCTTGTTTGTAAATTTTGGTTTGGCCACTTAAAGTTGATAGAGGCAAGAGCATGTTATTCCTATGTGTAGTGGACATGTATGGGATAGTATTGGAAGGCTTACCCTTTGTGAATAAAGTGTTTGCACACTTATGAAATTTTGTATGGGCATAATGATCATAAAGTGGACAGAATTCTGACCCTGCACTCAAAGTTCTATATCTCCCTATGTAGAATGAATCTTTATATGAAATCTTTATATGTTTAACTGCGCTTTGGAATTTCTGAATTTTGAGCCCTATAGCCAAAGTTATGATGTTGCAAAGTTGGCTAAGTTACTGTTCATTTGGTTAGAATTTTGTAACCAACTTAAAAAATCTATAACTTGGTCCATAGGTGGGCTATTGATGTAAAACCAGATTCCCTGGTTTGGTTTAAGTCTCCACTTGATAACAAAGTGAAGAAAATAGTAGGGTACATGGCTAGATTAATACAATTTTCTGAAGGAAGTTTCGGGTCTAGTGGCTGGTTACTTAAACTGAACAACATTGCCCAATTTGTGGTAGCCAAGATTAAGACTTGTGCTAGTGTTTTCATTGCTACCATGGTGTGCATAAAATATGAATATATGTGTAGTGGTTAGACCAATATGCATGTATTTACATAGTGCCCAAGAGGGACATTCTGGTATGCATACTAAGGGTATTGTTCTGATGGCTTACAGGACATGCCAATACGGGGTGTTTAAGTGCACAATTTTAACACCATAACTAGACTACCCCGAAGTGGGTAACAACGCCATTCAGAACTCCAAGTGGAATGGCCTCTAGGGCTACAATCCTGGTTATAGTGTGTAGGCACTAGCACTCGACAGCATTGACATATTGCAGTATTTTTTCCATAAATTTTTACTTGGGTGTCAAATTGAGGTGATTCAAGATTCCACACAAAGCTAAGAGGAAGGGCTGCCATTTTCATAAGATTCCTAGGTAGGACCATCTTACCACCTCACAAAAATGGGAGAATTGCAAAGGGTGGCATAATGATAAAAAACCATTATATTATGTAATTCTCATCATAGTGATTGAAGTGTGGGGGGTAAAAGGCATGATCAATAACTCCTTAAAAGTGTTCTAAGTTGGTAACTTGGCCCCCAAGAAAAGCCTTAAGGATTGCATGTTTGTCAAGCAACCTATGCACTTTTTTGTAAGGTATTGGAAATTTGGGTACTCAATTGCAAAACTTTCAAAAAAGAGATTTGGACAGTTATGAGAAGGATATGAATGGTATAAAAGTGCTATAGGAGGACCAAATTGCTTACGGAAGACAACTAAGCACAAAGAAAACACAAAAAGGCATAAAGGACCTAAGTGTTCTAATGTAGGCCTTCAGATGTGTATGTCTTTCACTTAAGTCAAATGGTGAAATTCTGGGGTTATCCAACCTATGGAGGGGCTACTCAGGCAAGATAAGGATGCCCAAATGTGGGTGAAAAGATTAATACTAAGAAACTATAGTCTTGTAGCAAGAAAAATGACATAAGACAAGGTTAAGACTACTTAAGTGTGTTTAGTGTACGTTTGACCATTTAAGTAGTCAAGACCACCTATTCTTCTATCATATTTGGCCATACCAACCAAGGGACATAGCCCACCTCCTTCATACTTACTCCATAGCCACCATACCTCCAAGCTTGCAATTAGTTGCAATCGAAGGCAAGTAAAGGCAATTGGATGCTATTTGGTGCTAAGGCTTGAGTGCACCTATGATCAAGCTCCAATTTTATCATACCCATCAAGGTAAGGGTTCTCTTGCTCTCATGGATTGTTTACTATATTTTCAAGCATCCATGGTACTAGGGCTAAACTTGGAAGAGAGCCATGAGCTTGATGAACCAAGCTTAGTGAGAAGAGTGCACTTATTGAAGGTTTTGTGACCTAGTGTGAAGTGCATAGTGCTGGTAGTGAATTGAAGGGTTTTTAGAGCCAAACTTAGAACTAGCTAGTGTTAAAACTCTCGTAAGTCCAAGAATAGGCTTGAGGAGGGCTACAATAGTGATTTACTTAAGTTTATTGCATGTTTTATGGACTAACCTATGGTTTATGTTGCTGCTGGATTTCATGTGTTTCATGGTTGCGAATGGCTGCTGCATTTGGTTGCTACATCTTGTATATATGCATTATGGTTTTATGTTTCAGTATCTTTGGATGCACATTTTAATGAGGGTCACATTTCCTTAAGAGTACTAGTGTTACCATTATTAAGTTTCACAATGAAACTTACTCCCCTCAATTCTGCCATTTAAGGTCTAGTAGAAAGATCATAATCAAACTGACCTTTTTCATTTGCATTTTGATCTAAAATTTTAGGTATTTTAACTTCCATGTATCTAGTTGTGGTCTGGAAAGCTCGGTGATTTTAGGAGCACATTTGGTATTTTTAGTGATGGTGCTTATTGTGTTATGTAGCAACTATCATGCATTAGTTTCTGGAGTCCATTGTGTCTCAGGCACTCTTGCAAGTTAGGGTGCATATTTAGCTGGGTTAAGACCATTATGTACTGCATGTATGCATGTATATGTAGTGTATGTAAAATGAGACAAGTATGTGGACATTTGAGTAATGTTTTGGCTATCTATGTGATGTGGTGCAAAGCTGCCTATGTCTGAATGATAGGCTGCTTACTTGTAAATTCTGTTTTGGCCACATAAAGTTGCTAGATTCAAGAGCATGTAATTCCTATGTGTTTTGGACAAGTATAGGATAGGCTTGGAAGGCTTAACCCTTGTGAATGAAGTGTTTGCATGGTTTGGAAAATTTGTATGGGCAAAATGGTCAAAAAGTAGCAAGATTTTTGACCATGCACCTAAAGTTTAATATCTCCCTGTGTAGAATGAATCTTGGTATGGAATTTGAATTTTTAAATTTGGAGCCCTGTAGCCAAAGATATGACATTGCAAAGTTGGCTAAGTTACTGTTCATTTGGTCTGAATTTTGTAACCAACTTAAAAAATCCATAACTTGGTCTATAGGTGGGTTATTGATGTAAAACAAATTCCTTCGTTTGCTTAAAGACTCTACTTTGATAATGAAGTAAAAAAAATAGGGGGTTACATGGCTAGATTAATACATGTTTTTGGAAGAAGTTTCGGGTGCTGTGGCTAGTCACTTACACTTAATAAGATTGCCTAATGTGTGGTAGCCAAGATTAAGACTTGTGCTAGTGTTTTCCTTCCTTACTGCCATGGTGTGCATGAAATGTGAATATGTGTGTAATAGTTGGGCCAATATGCATACATTTACATGGTGCCCAAGAGGGCCGCTTGGGTATGCACACTAAGGGTATTGTTCTAATGGCCTACAGAACATACCAATCCTAGAAGTTTTAAATACACAATTTTGGCACCATAACTAGAATACCCTGGATTGGGTAATAGGTGATCAAGGGCCGTGTCAATTGGTATCAAAGATTTGTTCATAGACTTTGGAGGCCAGGAACTGAGATCTAGGTTGTGATCCACATGCTAGGGTAGTTAGCACTAACCAACATTTTTAAGTTATTGTTTGGCTTTGGTTGCAGGTTAGGATGGTGAAACTACGTCAATTGTTATTGGATGCTAAAGGTCCAACAACGAACTCATCAGTCTGGTGTGGCAACATTAGGGTAGGTAACTCGGCTTGCTCTGACGTGCAAGTACCGCCTTGTAGTATGTATTTGGGATGTGACCATGATCCTACGAAACTATTTTAGAACAATAAACATGCGGTAGGCTATAAGATCTGTAGCACTAGGTGAGGATGGAATGCTTCAGGGTGGAGAGTACCATCAGGCCAGCTGGGTTACTACCAAAGTTTCAAAGGTTAAACCCACCAATATGGATGGGTTGGGCTACTAGAAAGGAGTTGAGAATGCATTGATTGAGTTATAGGAACTCGATCAAGTAGGCTACAAAATTGAGTGGAGCATTCTTATATGTTTTATTGAAAGTAAGAGCTTGAGACCTAGACCTTTAAGGCCCTATGGTAGTGTTTGGAGGCCTTTGATGATCATCGATGTTGGTTTTTTTGTGAACGGTCTAACATGTAGCACCTCTCAAAAGATAGTTAGAGGAGTTGAAGACATGAGATGGTGAGGAAGAGGTTGGCTCATCCAACCTAGTAGGAGCATGGACGATACACCTCTAGTGCCAAAGTCAATTAGAGACCCAGGTAGAGGAATAGATCATTTAGGATAGGGGCTTAAGCCCAAGGTGCAAAGAGTGTCACACCAAGGAATTATTATCAATAATCTGGGTGATCATCTGACTAATGTCATATTTGGGCTTGGTTAAGTTAAGACCAGCTTAGGAAGTTTGTCCGTAATAGTTGCTGCCATAAAGGGTTGGCCTGGTACACTAGAGCAACAGTTCAAGCTTTGCTTCAATTAGTCAAGTGGTCGAAGTAGGCAGCTAGTATCCAGGTGTGCTGGGAAGCTGTAATGAACTCATGGGCAGTGCAAGGTAAGTCCTTACCCTTTCACTAGTAGATTGTTATTTACTAAATAATTTATGGCATCAATTACCAAGATCAATTGATTTGGCTTATTGGGTTGTTGTTTTGAGTGGGGCTAAGAGCTAACCTAAGTGCATTAGGGCCTAAAGATGCACCAAGTATTGGGAACACCCGAAATCCTAGCTCCCATTTGCTAATGCTTGAACCCACATAAATAGAGGCTTGAATGCCTTCGATTAGAAACATTCAAGGGTTTTCTAGGTTATCTTTTCACTTGAGTTAGTTTAGTGGCCTGGTTGATAGGGAATGGCTAGCTAGTTGAAAGAATGAGTTCCTTAGAGTAGCCAAGCAATGGAGCAAGTCACTCAAATATCAAGAAGGTAAGTAGGTAATTTTTTATTTTGTTTCTAACAATTGAATGCAGGAGGTAACCATGGAAGGAAGCAAGGTGCAAGGAACTCATCCAAGGGTAAATGAATGGATAGGCTTTTTCATCCATTAGCTGTATACCTTAGGGTTGAGCCAATAGAAGTAACATTATTACTAGGGTTTGGCTTGGTTGTCGGAAGACAGTAAGGGGGCCCAAGCAATAGGATTGACTGCCATGGACCAAGGGATAGATAATGAATTATGGTCATTATCCTGAGGTTAAGTGGAGTTAAAGGCCATTAAGATAACTCAAAAGAGAAAAGGGACTTAACTATTGAGCTAGTAGAATAGGTGAAGAACTAAGTCCTAAGTGGAACAAAAGAAGCTGTAAGAATCACATGTTGGTTCGAGTTAATTCCAGTAAGTTAGTAAAACATTGGAACGCCAAGTTAGAAATGACAAGATGATGCCAGGAAGAGGATGTTTTGCCTTTATCATTTGGGTGAGTGTTCGACAAGTACCTACGAGGAAGAGTTCACTATGACCGGTTTGGAGTCGACTCACAAGTAGCCAAAGTGACAAGTAATCTCCCACCTAGTTTAATATAACACTTGGTAATCCGAAGAACGAGGTCTAGCATAGGTACATGATTCTCACAGGTTGTGCAATAACTCTAGTAGTTGTTGTGTTCACTAAACCAGGGGAAAGTTGTTGGTTATACCCTATTTGGTGAGGCTTATGGTCAAGCTAGTTTTAAGCCCAGAGTTACAGCAATTCATGTGTCCTTAGTGCTTTCAAAAGGAAGGGCTTTTGACTTACGATTGTGATCAGGGGCTAGCAGGTGAGGCTTATAACTCTAAGGGGATAGACCTAGTTCCATGGTGCATATCTTGGTGCACTAACTGGAGTTGTAATGAGTGGCGACTTGAGAGATTTTATATGAGTAATCACCTCCCGATAGTTAACTGAAGTGGTGCTGAAATTGGTTCTCCCACTAAGAAGGTAATTTAATGCGGCAAAAGCCACAAGTGCATTGTTTCAACAAGACTGTGGCACAGTGTAGTCTTGCTATGGTAGTTAAGTATGGAAGGTAGAGATGGATTTTATAGCCATAAGCTAAGTGACAGATGGTTATTGAGGAGTTGCCCGATAGTGTTAGAGGTTTGGAGGCCTACAAGGCAGTCAAGGTGTCGAGTAAGACTAGAGGGTCATCAGAGCCTAGTGAAAGGGTTGAGGTATCTAGTTGGCTACCAAGCCAAGGATGGCTAGGTTGGGCTAAGCTTGGGAAGTGCCCTGTAACACGGGTAAGACCCCACAAGTGTTTCGGGCATTAGGTGACTATTTATAGCCGGGAAGGAAATGTACTATGGGTGCACTGGAGAAGATAATCTAACATGTGTAGGGTGTTGGGCTTCGAGTTTGGGGAAGTGAAGAGACTTAGTGTGTAAGGTTCGGGCACCTAGGATACTCTGAGTGGAGTAGGTAACCATCAAGGCCTTCAGCTTGGGTGGCATGTCGGTAGCTTAATCATCGGGTGCTGGTAAGCCTAAGCCGATGGGGCATGGACAAGGCCCAAAGGCTATTAGCTGCTTAAAGGTCTTGGCACTCATGATAGAGAATTCACCAATAAAAAAAACCTAGAGTATAGTGCAGCATGGAGTAGAGTATGCCTTTGGTGCCAGGGCATTTGTGGCAAGGCCATAGTGTAGTAATGACACACCTAGTCTAGTGATTGAATGGAGTTGTGGAGTGTCAAACCTAGAATGACACTTCCCAAATATGAGTGCTAACAAACAAGTTTAACTTGTTAGGTTGGCTTACACTAATGGGCTTGGCACACAAGAAAAAAAGAGAAAGTTGGTTAATGTAGAGCTTTTAGTAGATGGTTATCAGTGTAAGGTTAATGGACAGGTTTTGAAAACTTGTTAACCTAACTTGTTGTGGGAGGCTTAGGCACAGGGATTGATGTTAAAGGGTTAATGGATGAGTCGTATGCTCATTAAGCTAGCATGCACTAAGAGGTTTGGTGTAGAGACATTGGGTGTCTAACCTAGAAGGATACTTTTACAAGTGTAAGTGCTAAGGACAAGTTTAACTTGTTAAGCTAGCTTACACAAATGGGCTTAGGCATAGGAGGGAGAATGAAAAATTTTGACTAATGTTGAGCATTCAATAGGAACTATCAGTGTAAGGTCAGTGGATAAGCTTCTAAAAGCTTGTTAAGCTATCTTGCACTAGAAGAGTCGGCACAGAGTTTGGTGTATTGGAGTCCTGGTCACTGGATTCATGGAGATAGGCTAAGTGGTTAGAGATCCTTTGGTGGCACCTATAAGATGAAGGTAGGGAGAGAAGCTAGACCATTATCTTAAATAGTGATCTTACACTAAGGTATTTCAGATAAGGTAAGGTCAAGCTAAAGTGGATAGAGTAGTTTTTATTCTTAATAGGCTGTTAGGTTTAAGCACAAAGTATAGCACTAGCCATAGTACCTATATTAGACAAGGACCTACTTAGGTGCAAGAGGGCATTAGAGAAGTGAGTCAGGTAGTTTGGTGCCAAGTAGGTTGTTGTAAATTAACACCACTTGGTAGGTTTGATTAGGATACATTGGCACCATATCCAAGGTTAACATCTCAAGGTGGGGAGACTGAATTGGAGTACCAAATTCTTAAAGGTGGGGAGAATGTTATAGCCCTTATAGCGGCAAGCTCATTTAAGGTTTATAAATTGATAAATCCCTAGTTTAATATCTTATTTATGTTCATTTAGTTAGGTCAAGCAAACTGGTTGAGGTTTACTAGGTTTTGAGGATATGGCATCAAAAGAGGATCAGGGGCAAAATGATAATTTTACATCCCAAGGTGTCTATTTGAGTCCCCGATGTATAAAATGTGTTTTAAAACCTAACCTTTCCTTAGCACCCAACATTTTCATTAAGTGTTGAAGTTTTGGCCAAGATTTGACCAAATGTTACTATTTTGGACAGGGTTTATTTTTCACAACTTAATGAAATTTTAAGGGCTTAATGTGTTAAAGGCTTTATAACTTGTTTTGGAAGGGGTTTTGCAGACAGTTCATCAATTCTCTTCCAAAACCCAGAGCTCCTCCTTTCCCCCTTCATTTCTCCTTCAATTTCTTCCCAAATTATTGATTCTGCTGAAATTTGAAGGTTCCATGGGTTACTAAACAATAGGTAGCTCATTTTAAGGAGATTTTGCGTACTTGGAGCTTGAAATCACGTTTACCAATTGGGGCCCTCTTTTCTATGAGACGTAATTTGATTTTCTTGTTGTTTCCTTGTTTGTTTATTTATAGCCATTTACTTTGGATTGTCTTGGAACCTAGGAAGAACCTAGTGGAGCCATTTATTTGGTGTTGGATTGCTTGATTTTGCTCGTAGGTTAGACTTTAGGTAATAGATTTATGATTTATGCTTGATTAATGCCATTTTTTGCTTACTTGAAGTAGACTTCATGTGAATTAGTGAATGGTATTGTTGGTATATGGTATTAACAATGTGAGACTAGTGAGGTTTTGGTGGTTTGTGTGGTGTTTATGGACACCATAGGATTGGTTTAAATGGTGCATTGTGGCCTAGTTTGTGTGCATGAAGGTTTGTAGCAAGTGGAAGTGTTTCTGGAGCCATTAGGAGGCATTGAAAGCCCCCAAAGAGCCTTCTAGAGCCATTAGGAGGCTTTGAAAGCCTCCAAAGATCATTAGGCATGTAGAAAAAGGTTTAGCACCTAGCAACATGGAGCCATGGCACCAGGTGGCATGGTAGCATCTAGGACCTCATTTGGAACACAAAGTGGAACAGCCTCTAGTGCTACAGCACCAGTTCCAATGCTTAGGCATGAGCACTTAACGGCATTGACATGTTGTAGCATTTTCACAATAACTTTATGCTCATGTCTGATTGAGGTAATTCAAGATTCCACGTGAAGCTAAAAGGAAGGGCAGCCATTTCCATGCTTTCCCTAGGCTGAATTTGTCTAGAGTTTTTCTAGGTTTCTATTCAAAGTTAGGGGATAATTGCCTACAATAGAGCACAATTAGTCGTGTGGAAGGTTTAGTACAATCGAGAGCCTAGTCGAGCCTTTGGGTTTGAGGTTTTAACATGGGAACCTTAGTGTGCCTAGGTGTTAGTGTTGTGCCCAAAACGCCAATCATGATATGATTGTATTTTTGCACATTGAGTCATGATATTTTATTAAAGCATTAATCCAGCAATTATGTTTGTTGTTTTGTTTCTGCGTAACTTAACAAACATAATTGTAACCCTAGAATAATGATATTATTAAACGTCCCTGGTCTAGTATTATTGTGGAGCGGGTTGCAATAATACATAATGACTAGCATATGTGGAGACTAATATGAGATATGTAGTCTACATATGGGTACAAGTTGAAGAACTTGTGTACTGGACCGACCCACCATGAGAACACTACATGGATTGTTATATGAGTGTCATATGTGATTCTCATAGTGATCATGGTATATGTAGTCCTTCGACCTAAGATCATCAAGGTTCCCTACATGTGAGTCACATACTTTGATACTTTCCTTTGTTGCTCGTAACTGAGTGAACTTGAAGGAGGTCATTGGGTATGTCACATATCATGCGGAGGGATTTGTATGATCAAGATGGGATTTGTCCCTCCTATGTAACGGGAGTGATATCTTCGGGCCCCTTGATAGAGTGAGACTTAGAAAATGCATGGCCATGCTCGGATGAGTTGATATACGATATCAATGTCATCAGTTTAAGTTGGTCTACTCGGTAATCAAGAAACCAAAGATTGGGCTATACGAGAGTGACACATTCCATGTCTCGTGCTTAGTCTTGATATCTTGGACAAAGGGACAATGGCATATATCGGTGATGATCATAAAGGTTTAGTCGAATCACCGACAATCTTGTCACTTGGGTAGCAATGATGTGTTGCTAGACACCGCTCATTGCTTATGATCATAAATGTGATTTATGATCATTGCCAACATGGTAAGAGCCTATTGGGTCGCACACATAGAGCTATTTGGATCATTAGAGTGCATGGGCTAATTATTTGGGTTATGGTTTCACAATAATTTCGTATTAATAATGGGCCCAAGAGTTGAGCCATTATTAAGCCCGAAATTAAATCCTAATTGGATTAGGGCTTTGAAACCCATTAGGCCTGGAAGTTGAGTCTCACTATAAATACAACTTTTAAGTGAGAAATTCGCAGGTCTCCTTGCCCTAGCCTCCCAAAAGGACAGCCGCACTCTTCTCTTGCAATTCCTTGGAGGACGCAAGCTAGCACTGCGAGCGCAAGAGAAACTCATCTGCCGGGACGTGGTGGAAGCGTGGTGATCCCGAGAGGCTCGTGTGGATACCATAGAGAGCCTGAACACGTCAACTGTTCAGGTTTTGTGATTCGACTCTACAGTTGAGTGAGAAATCTCAACCGAAAATTAGGTATGAAAATTTTTGAACACGCGGTTTACCCCGTTTCACTTGGATCCTGGAGGGTTTCGGTTAAATTCCGCTGCGCTGTTTGGCTCCCGAAACCCAACACTAGGTAGGTTCCAAAGAACCTAGTAAATTAGTCCAACAATGGCCGTTTCTACTCCTCTAGTGTGAACCTAGTAATGGTTGATAAGTACGTGCCTTGAGTAAAGGTTTAATGCACTTGTTGCCTAGGCAAGATTACTTGAGGCACAAGTGAGAACCTAGTGCACTCTTGGTAAGGGTTTAAGGTGAAAGCTTAGTACACAAGTGACCTAGGCAAGTCTATGGACTTGAGGCACTATGTGCAGGCTTAGTACACCTAGTGAGTTCGTTAGAACTTAAGCAAGGTGCACCCATCATGTTCACCCATACACCATAAGGGAGCTCAGAAGTAGTGATGAATTTCATTAGCTAGTCTAGTAAGCAATGCTTGCTATTAGACAAGGTTTTGCCTTGTAGTTTGAGGACTAAGTATAGGAAAAGTCCTAAAGTACTACAATGTCTATGCATAGGTCTAGCCTCACACTGTATGAGCTCAAAGTAGATTACGTATACATATATATATATTATGTCCTTAGTATTTTCCTTATGGGTTGAAGATCCCTTACTGAGAATCATAAGATTCTCACTCCCTTAGTTTCATGTTGTTTAGATACTGAGGTTGATGGACCCGACAATCTTTAAGGATTGTCGTGGTAGTTTCTATCACAGGTATATTGCTTTTAGAATCCTTGAGATTCTAGTTATTTAGCTACTTGATAGTTAAGTTGTTATTATACTAACTACAGTTTTCTTGGCCACAGGCTAGTGATAACGTGGAGGAATATTGAGGCTTGCCACTGGGATTCCTCATCTAACGTGGAAACTCATTGATGGGATCTTAGTGGTACTAGTCTTCTATATACATGATGTGTGGTAGTGGCCTCCAATGTGTATGAATAGAGTTATGGACTCTAGGCTTGTCTTTGGGTGTGGGGCCTAGTCTTCTTAGGTTTAGATGCCTACACACGGATAATTATGTGTAGGATTATGATGACATTATGATGGTTTTGTATTACTTTGACTCTTTGACCATTCAATTTCATGAAACAACCCTAGGTTATGTAAATGTGTTATGGTTTTCTACTTTCTAACTCAAAGCAACTCTTGCATGCATGATTGCATTTCTAAGTTAAAAAACTAATGGCATGAAGTTTTAACAAGGGTGCACATAATTAATTAGTCAATCATAACCAACATCAGACCTGTTCTTATAAGTTTCCTGGGTAAGGCCATGTGGGGCTGTCATAAGATGGCTATTAGGTTTGGCCAACTGAAGGTCATGGTGATGCGAGAACATGAGAACTTGGAGAAGCATGTCACTGAGGAGGTGAAAACCTTCCTAAAGGTGGCCCAAGCTAGGATGGAGGACTTTGGCTGGAAGTTCATGTTTTTGTCCTAGGACAACGATTTAATCAAGGTCAGTCATGATGACCATGAGAAAAACTGAAGAAGCTTTCCAAGGCCAAGAGGGATTTGAAGGAGGCTCTTAAGGAGGCCAAGAAAAGGATTAAAAAGCTGGAAGCCAAAAACAAGGGGATGGGCAAAAAGGTCTAGAAAATAACTAATCTTACCACTAGTGGGCTGCAAGTTGAGTTTTTCTTGGCAAGGCTTAAAGTCTTATAGTAGCAGTTGCACATTGACCTTTGTTTCCTTAATGCCTTTTGAAGGCCCGAAAGTCCTAGCTCCAACTAGTGCAAGGATGATTACTTTGGTGAACTTGATGGTCCTTTGCCTATCAAAGAACTAGATGATGATGATGAGAAAGAATTTCAAGATGATGAGGAAGTGCAAGTAGAAGATGATGCCAATGCTCTAGAGTAGGAGGTTTAGGCTTTTTCTTCCCTTTTCTGACTCTTTGAAGCTTTTCGGCCACTAGCTGGCATGAATGAAGTGTTTCTTTTGATCCTTTTACTTTGGCTACACTTTGTATAGCTAGTACTTAGCATTTTTTTAGATGCTTGAGTTTTGGTTTCTGCTGGTTTCATCCAAAATATTAATTTAGCTCCTCGGTTATTTGCATGCTTAGAGAATATAAGTTTGTGTTTCTAAGTCAGCATTTTTGCATTCATAACAAACTTTTTGAATACTGGTGTTTCTGAATTACCTCAGGTTAAATGCTACAGAGAAGTTGGTATTTCTCCTCCACCCTTTTTTTTTCAGTTCGGCCGAATTTATGGCCTTTTATTCGCAAGATCATTGTAAACAAAATTTGTGGCAAGCAAAATTTTCTAAGTGCTAGAACTTTTCGAAAAGAACTTCAGAATGCTTTTTCCTGCACCATCAGCTAGTCCATAGATGATCAAGACATTTCCTGTACAATTTTTTCCTTAAAAAGTACTTCAGAATGCTTACAAACAATAATTTTTCATGCAACCGGTGTGCCAACTATTCTTCAAATCTGTCTCAAAGGTGTATCGAAGCTTGAAGACTCTAGCTATAAGTTTTTTGGTAATGAGGTAAGCACCTTCCCAACTTGCCCAAAATACCCTGTGGGAAAGTGTTCTTGTTTCCACTTTGGCCTTTTGAAGTACCATATCTCATATAGTAAGTCCTTTTGGCCTTACCTTTTGATTAGATGTAATTGCTAGTCTTTGTTGTAAGGCTCTTCTATAGAGTTCCACTACTTCCATATGTTCTTCTACTAGGTCGACTTTAGATCCATCGGTGAATTTGTTTAGTGTTTGATCATGCACTTGAACTCTAGCGGAAGGATGAGTTACTTTGACTGTTATTAGGGCTTCACTTCCATAAGCAAGAGAGAAAGGGGTCTCCTTGGTAGCCTTGCTTGGAGTTGTGAGATAGCTCTATAACACACTAGGTAGCTCTTCTAGCCACTTTCCTTTAGCCTTGCCCAACCTTTTTTTAAACCCATCATTGATTGTTTGGTTTGCTACCTTAACCTGGCCATTGCTCTATGGGTTCTCTACTATGGCAAAGTGTATCTTCATTCCTTGTTTGGCTGCAAACTTTTGGAACCTTTTATCAGCAAACAACATTCCATTATCGACTGCTAGCACCCTCTAGCACCCAAACATGCAAATGATATTTTTTGAAATGAACTTTTGGATTTCTTTCCCTAATATGGTTGTTCGTGGCTCTGCCTCTATCCATTTTGTAAAGTAATCAATTGCCATTATGTAGTACTTTACCCCTGTCGGGATAGTGGAGAATGGACCAATGAGGTTGATTCCCTATACAGCAAAAGGGCATGGGTAGTTTGCCAACGTTACAATTTTGGAAAGGACTCTCTACATTGTTGTGTGCCTTTGGATTTTATCACAGTATTTGATGATTTTCTATGCTTCATATTGCTGTGCTCACTGTTCACAACAAACCCTTTCCACTACACTAGTAAGTAGTGTGGATGCGTCATATCTCTCTATACTTAAACAAACATGTGAACTCACAAGTAAGGGCACCAGTCATCAAAGTGTAGTAGTGGCAAGTACTAAGATCATTTTTCCCTAGGGAATGGAGGTCGTCTACCATACTCAATATAACCAACTGTCAATTAAGCAATTTGCTTAACTAACTATTATGAATAACTAAATCAAACTAAACTAATGTAATAACATAAACCACTAACTATCAATTAGTAGTGGAAAACAACTAAGATAACTGACAATAAGAAGCCTCATACTTAAAATCAAATTTCCTTAGAAATTCCAATGCATTATTTTTTCTTTGGTTTAATAGGATTGTGATTTTCTTGGACCGTGGAGTACTACTTAAAGTAGATTAGCTCCCGTTTATTACAATTACACTAACCCTATTCTTAAGCCACCAATAGGGTGTCTAGGTCTACCGTGCTTCCTAAGAATGCATTACAAGTCCTACAACCCATTACTAGGTTTCACCGTAGTCTAGAGGTATTATATCAGACCTATTACTCCCGGTCACGATAATATCCCTTTTATCCAATGATGATCCACAACAAACATACCGGATACTGCTTCACAAAAGTTCATAATCCTACATTGAGTTAATAAGGTAGCTACTATTAACCAACACAATAAAAAACATTGGATAAATCACAAGAAAAACATATAATGATATTAAACCAAAACCAATCCTACCACAAAATCATCCTAGGGTTTATTTACTCTAAGCATGGGCAGGAAAAGTTTAGCCCATAATGTCGAAAAATAAACACCAAAGAATCAAAAGAAAACTAAGAAAAGAATAATCCATGGCTGAATTTATTTTCCTCCAATAAATCTTTGATCCAGTGCGCATAAAATAATGTCGATCATCAAAATTGCCCCTGACAACCTTCCTCCAAAAAAAACACCTTTTTTTTTCTATGTATCTTCACCTTTTTTTTTCTTTTCCTCTTTTTTTTTTCTAAATTAACCCAAGAAACCAAAAAACTTAAGCAAACATGTTTTGGTACGTGGCCAAGTAATTGGCCCTGTAACTCTCTTGGAACTTAAAATCTTAATAATTTAAACATGGTTTAGAACATGGGCGTCTATAACGGGTTGTAAGCTCCAAAAATTCACCAAAACATGCAATTCAGCTCCAAAACTTCATCAAAATCCTTCACAACTAAAATGATGTTGAAATATGACTTGAAAATGAAATATTAACCAATTAAGCACCATATTCGAGCAAAAACACATCTAAAGAGAAGCAAATACAAGGGAAAAACATATAGAAAAGATGACTAAACATGAGCATTTCATATTTTTCCCCCACACTTGAACTTTTGTTACCCTTAAGCAAAAACTCAAGAAGAAAAATAAAAAAATTACTTAAAAACCTTGAAAACCCTTAGAATGTACAATCAGTCCTTAAATAAAGAAATATAGAGAATATTGAGACTCTAATTATCTTGAGAAATTAGTATCTTTCAAATAAAAAATAATTTAATGCGAACAATTCATTTTCAAGCTAATAACCCATATCTCTTGAAACTACAAAGATAACATCAAATTTTCATGCAAAGTAAAAAGTACAAACCACACATGGCTAGACCTAACTATGCACAACCGTTCAAACCATAAACCATGGATTGGGAGATTAATTGACTTTTTAATATATATATATATATATATATTTTCAACCAATTCTTGTCATGTGTTGAAAATTTTTGTAGCCAGTGTGCGTTACAGGAGCTCTGTCTATACCCAAGCTAATCCTCAACACAATCCAAGATGACCTTTTAATCAAGATCGACTCTTGATGTAGGAGAAGACCTTAACATACTTCAACACTGAAAAAAGTAGAGTAACATACCTTTATACTATACTTTACTTTGCTGTATTAACAATCAACCATAAATCCATCAACTGAACTTTCCATAAACCAACATCGAAAGTAAAAAACTTAGCATGTTTCGAATAGTGCACTAAACACAAAAACTTGATGCAAAAATAGCTTCTCGAGACCATCTTCCACTAGCTTGCTAACGAATTGCAAAAACATTTTAAAAAATAGATTAAGCACTAAGAGTGAAAGATTAGGAATCCCTTACTTGGTTTTCAAGTTAAGAACTCAAGACATTAAATTAACAATCATTCTCTAATAAGCACATGCTCAATAAAATCGTTCAGAAACAAATAAGCTCCAACAATTTAAAAATTTTCAAAAGAATCACTAAAAATATAAATTTAAAAATAATCAAAATAAATAAGGTTTGAAAATAAAACCCACTCCCTCACACGTAGATTGTACATTGCCCTCAATGTACTAATGTCAAAAATAAAGTGAAAAAGGATGGACCAATTGAAACTAAAATCGTGCTTGAAAAGAAAAATACCAATTGCTTATCTCGAAAGTCAGCATTCCAAAAGGTACTACCACAAAGGGTGTTAAATCAGGCTTCCAATTGAAAACTTTGAATGCTTCCAAAAGAAACTGAAAAGATGATCAAGCACAAAATATATGAAAAGAACATAAGTAGATGTAGAACTAAAACAAAATAGTGTGTAATAGAGCAGGAGCAACCAATGCTCCAATATGAAAGAAAATATGTCTAACAAGAATAGATATTAGAAACATAAATGGGAGTATAAAAAAGAGTCATTGCAATATCCATAATAGAAATGGTATGAATGTCCTACAGCTTTTGTTAAAGACAATCAAATCTCGTCTCTCTTCTATAGCATGCGCTTGTGGATGATCCATTTACATGTGCACAACTTCCTAAATGACCTTGCACAGATCACATTCTCCACCTGAAAGACTCTATCATGATCCTCATACTCACAAATATCCTACTGCCCTATCAACTATGTAAGCATTTTTGGAAAAAATATCGATAGGTGAAAGTCATTCGTGACCTCCCTAATACTCCTTTATATGAGTGCTCCCACATTTATCGGGGCATCAATAGCCAATGAATACAAAAAATCAGCCTTTTCTTCAATGACATCTAGAGTTGGCGAGGTGGGGAGCAAACTCTCGTTAGTGAATGCGACTCAAGCCTAAAAATCACTGTTTAGCTATAGGGCAGGGAGGATAGGTGGAAGTCGACAATGATTACTCGAAGCAACATGTATGCCACAGAGCATGATCGATAGCCCCTCGGGAGACAAAATGATGAACAGGTCCCCAAACATTTTGGATGATACAGAGTTTATTAAGTTGGTTAATGTAAATAGTCAGCTGTTGTCCTTTAGTCTTAATTTGAATTAGCAGTTCCGGGAAATGGCCACTAGCATGAGCATTTGCATAAAACTTGCACACCAAAGTTAGTGATGCAATGCTTAGTGGCCTACAGAAAACACACCACCCTTGGCATCGAATGGTAGCCAACATGAGTTGGTTGTGAAGGCTAGAATAGTCAAATCCCAACTAGTGGACCACTTCTCTTCCTAAGCTTGAAGGGGCTAAACTGAGTGTAATCCCACTCTCGCTCCCAACATGTCTAATCATGAATTTCATTATCAGACATCCTGCAAAATATAGACAATTTTTCACCATGCAAAAAACAATCTTAACTATAATATATTCAACAATAGTTCTAAAAGAAACGAGCTCTAATTAAAAATCAATCAAAATTCCCTTAAACAACATAATCCAACCGTTAGCTGAGGGCATTAAGGTGATTAGGCTTAATACCCTAAGCTAAAAGCATAACAAATATGTAAAATTAAATCAACATGAAGCATGATTAGGGTCTTTCTTGATGCACAAGCAACCTATATTTGACCACACCAAAAGACTACCAATTCCCAAACTTCATGAAAATTCAAGACAAATCAAATAATCAAGGCATTTTGCATAGATTAAACCAAAAAAATCATCAATCTAGGCCATAAAATCCACAAAATCAAGCATGCACAGCATAAATTCCATAAATGATCAATTCCAACACTTTCTCTTCCAACACAACAACTAAAAATCCAATACTTGCAAAACATGATATCAACTCAAAACTACCATGAATAGGTATGTAAAGTGAACAAAGAACTCATCTTGAAGATACCCATAACAAGAAATTAAGCTAATTCTCCATATACTCCAAATTAACTTAAAGAAAGAAAGTTACCTCGAGAGGGATAAAATCAAATATGCAGGAACAAAAATCAAGAGTCTAGACAAGGAATGAGCTCCTCCAGTGGTGGAATATCTCACCCATGATGCAAGGAAGCTAGGGTTTGAGTTTGGGAGCTTGGGGAAGAAATTTGAGTGAATTTCATGCAAAGAAAGAAACAGAATCACAATTGAGCTTAGATATTTGGAAAACACGGTCTGTAACATAGCCGTGTAGCAGACCATGTTACTTAAAAATTCCCCAATACACCACTAAACATAGGTGTGCAACGTTCCATGTAGCAGGTTGAAACTATAAAATTTTCAAAACATAGTGATGAAACACGGGCACAAGGCATGTAAATGACCATGTATAGGTTAAACGATTCCAACACATAGGTGTATGAGAGTCCAAAAATTTTTGAAAATAGAGAATCAACATGGGTAGCAACATAGGCTTGACTTGGACCATGTACAACAAAACGGGAAGCAACAAAGTCGTGTATAAAACCATGTATATGCTCTAGAAGGTAAATTTTTTAAAACACAAAGACGAAACATGTTTTAAAATATGGTTGTGCATAAGACCATGTAAGTTAAGCACAGCCTTGAACACAGGCGTATTCAAAGTCATGTTTGGCTCTTGGACTTTGAAAAATTTTACAAACGTACTCGGAATTGAACTTAACCTTTTTCTCCCACTTTGAATATAATTTCTTCATGACATGTTCTAGATTCCTGCATCACGATATAGATTATAAGATCACAAGAAAAATAAAAACTAGTTAAACCATTAACAATCAAACCAAATAAATGGAAACAAATTAAACTAAAAATAAATTGAACGCTTGGGTTGCCTCTCTAGAAGTGTTTAGTTTAACGTCGTTGGCCCGATATTCTCCTTGATGACTCAGTGAGGTTTTTCATTCCTCTTTAACATCTTCACTTCATGATGAGCATCAAACTTGTGATAGAAGACTAGATTGTAGACTCCCTTAGAATTTAACTCGGTATTTGCCAGAAAATTCCTTACGGCTTTTCAGAAAGCATTTTCGAAAGTCAAAATTTGGCATACTTGCTATCATATTTTGTAATTCTAATTTCATCATGTTTATCCTATTGCCCGATTGTTGCATGAACTTGGACATTAATTCCTCCATGGTTAGCTTTTTTCCTAATTGTTGTCAAGGTTGAAAACGAAGAGGTTGTTGCCTTTGATTGCTCTAAGAAAATTTGCTATGATACCTCCATCCTGGATTGTAAGTATCACTATATAAACTATTATATGGCATCAGTGGATTTCGAATGAACACCACCTACTCTGTTTTATTCAACCAATTGGACATCTAACATTCACTACTCTAGTGGCGTTTTCCATTAAACTTCACATTGCAACATAGCTTGCTTTTGATTAGCCATAAAATTTCTGAACTCTTTCATTAAAGCTTTGACTTGGGTTGCCAACACTAATAGGAATCACAATTTTAAATTGTAGCTGTTCTGTTCAGCTTCATCTTGGACAATGATTGCCATTGATAAATGTACATTACCATTTCCTCAATCAATTCATTGGCTGCTTCAAGTGTCTTGCTATTCAAAGTACCACGAGCTACTGCGTCAATCATCTATTTAGAAGTTTAACTCAAGGCATTATAAAATGTTTGAACTTGCATCCAAGTAGGTAATCCGTGATTCAGGCACCATCTTAACAGATCCTTGAACTTTTCCCAAGCTTGATATAATCTTTCTTAATCTAATTGACTGAAAGCAGAAATATCATTTTTGAACTTCAAAGTCCAAGCCAAATGAAAATACTTTAATAAAAACTCTAAACAAGAGTATTCAAAGGGGCAATAAAACCTCTTTGAAGTGAAGTCAACCATTACTCCACTTTTCCCTTCAATGAGAATAGGAATAGTCTGGATTGAATGTTGTTCTCTCTAGCTTCATTAATCTTGAATGTATGACATATCCCCAAGAAACTAGTAATGTGAGCATTAGGATCTTCATCCACCATGCTATCAAATTGAACACAATTTTGCACCATTTGAATAATATTCAACTTAATCTCAAAACTATTGGCATTGACAAGAGGTCTAGCAATACTCTATTTCATCCAATCAAGAGAAGGTTTAGCATATTCTGACATAGTCCTTGGCTGATTGTGGTCCTCTATGATTAATTGTTTCTGATTTTCTCCTTGATGCTCCAACTCATAATATGATTGTTATGACTCCGTACTCTTTGAACATAAGAGTTTCTTCAACGATGTCCCAATTTTTGAATCCACTTTAACACCTTTTTTGGGATGACTACGAGTCGTACACCAAAACTCCTATAAGAAAATAAAAGCAAATCAATAAACTAAAAAGAGTTAAAATTCAAAGAAAACTACTATAATAAAATAAAGGGTTAGATAAATAGAGATTAATTTTTCAAGTAGAAAACTCAACAAATGTCCCTAACAATAGTGCCAAAAATTTGGGGCATTTTTGTTGTTCACAACAAACCTTTTGTTAGTGTGGTGCCCAAAAGCCAATCATGAGATGATTGTTTTTTTTTGCACATTGACCCATAATATTTTATTAAGGCATTAATCCAACAACTATGTTTGTTGTTTTATTTTTGTGTAACGTAATAAACATAATTGTAACCCTAGAATAATGATATTTTCAAATGTCCCTGGTCTAGTATTATTGTAGAACGGGTTATAATAACACATAACGACTAGCATATGTGGAGACTAATATGAGATATGTAGTCTACATATTGGTACAAGTTGGAGAACTTGTGTACTGGACCGACCCACCATGAGAACGCTACACGGATCATTATATGAGCATCATAAGTAATGCTCATAGTGATCATGGTATATGTAGTCCTTTTACCTAAGGTCATCAAGGCTCCCTACATGTGAGTCAGATACTTTGATACTTCCCTTTTTTGCTCGTAACTGAGTGAACTTGAAGGAGGTCATTAAGTATGCCACATATCATATGGAGGGTTTTGTATGCTCAAGATGGGATTTGTCCCTCTTATATAATGGGAGTTGATAGCCGAAGGGTTATTGCCCCCTGAAGGACTTCGCATGTACGCACCATCCTTGGCCAGCACATCACCTCCGGTCGAAACAGACATGACAAAACCACGAAAAAGAGAGGGCCTCAACACCCTTGGACAAGCCGGATAGGCGCTACCCTCACGAAACCCATGGGACCAACTTCGATTAGAAGGGGTCACCACCCTTCCTGAGGGTGACCTGGCACCGACCTCACGTGCCCAAAACCACCTTCGTATACTCTTTGGGCCACCCTCGGAGTGCACTCACGAAGTGCCATCATCAGGCACCCAAGCCTGACCTTGGGAGAGCCCAACCGAAGGTACCTCGTACAAACAAGGGACCTCCATCCAAAGGAGCTCACCTCCCCGAATGAGCTCTGTACTCCGAAGGAGTTCGGTCACCCAAAAAGGCCACGTGGACATATGACAAAATGGCTGAGGAGCCTTTGACACAAAAGCCTCGCACACGCCCCTGACACGGGCATCCCTGTCACAGCACCCCCGTCGGTACCCTTGGTCAGAATGGCCTAAGGCCAGCTGGAGGAGCCTTTTGCAGAGGTACGAGCTAAATCAGGCAGGACACGTGTCACCATCTCAGCAGGCTATGTCAAACGGCCTTCTCCCTATGCCCTCCTATAAATACTTGCACAGTGCTTTCATAAGGACCATGAAGAGGTAACAGGGAATTCTTGCTATACTCTGCTTACTATTTCCTTTCTCTACAAAGTACTGACTTGGGCATCGGAGGCTTCTCCCTGAAAATACTCTGGGGAGCTCTTAACCATTTCTTTTCTGAGTCCTTAAAGTCCTTCTCCCACCGGAGGCCACTCATCCAGGCATTCCTTCACTGGAAGTTCCTGCTCCAAGCTCACCGTGTTGCACAACGAAGATGGGGAAAGGCATCATTTGGCACCACCTGTGGGAGTCGTTTCCCAAGTCACCGTCATAGAGACTTGGCATTCCAAAGACAAGGGGCTCCCGAAGTCCCCCTCTGCGCCGGAGGCTTAGCTGGCGATCGAGCAACCCACTGCAGAGACTTTTACACCGTAGGACAATCGCCCTCTAACAGTGACGTTAGGCTTCTTATGAGACTTCCAGAGCTCCATCGTCACTGAAATGACTCAACAACTCAACCAAAGCTGGCCCCAACCTCCTTCGGTCCGAAGGGCCTCCTCCTCGGCAACACGCCGGGAAAGAAACCCAAGGTCCACCCACTAGAGTTCCAGTAGTGAGGGCTCTCATGACGCATCTTCGATGGAGGATGTGCCCCCTAGGGCATGACCCACTAGAGAAAGGGCCCCAAAAGAAACTAGGACCTCCTATCGATGGAGTCTATCCTCGTACTGAAGGTCCTAGTCTCCTTGCCGCCGAAGTTACTCTCCGAGAAGGAGAAGAAGTTTGCCATTGCTGGTGACCACCAGGCAGCAAGGGGAAGCTAAAACAGCTACCCTCATGGAGAAGATCCTTGGAATACTGGAAAAGGTTGAGAGGCAGATCTCCCGAAAACCAGTCTGGTCAAGATTGTCTGACGCTTATATCGGAGAAGAGCCAACCTTTCTACAGGAAGTGGTGGAGGTGCCCATGCCTAGTGACTTCAGGGTGCCATGCTTGGAAACCAACGATGGGCGTAGTGACCCCCAGGTGCACCTGACAAAGTACAAGCAAAGCATGGTGCTCCACGGCACAGATGACGCTACCTTCTGCAAGTGTTTCGAGGTGACCCTTTCTGGTCCAGCAATGGCATTGTATAACTTCTTGCCCATGGAACCTTGCTGAGTTTCCAGGAGCTATCTACTGCCTTCACTCAATCGTTCATTGACAGTAGGCCAACGGCCAAGATGCTGGTGCAGATGTTCGACATAGCACAGCGAAGTGGGGAAACCATTCGTGACTACATCGAAAGGTTCAACCGAGAAGCACTAAGCGTGCCCGACTTTCAACCTGAGATTTGCATCCTCGCAATGATAAGAGGACTTCGGAGAGACTCCCAGCTCTTTTATGAGTTCTCCAAGGACCCCCCAGACACCCTTGGGGAGTTCTACTGAAGCGCCGAATAGCACATGACGGCCGAAGATGTTACCCACTCTGGGGTAGTCCAGTTATGGTGCCAAAACTGTGCATTTAGACTCACAGGATTGGTAATGTTCTGTAGGCCATCAAAACACTACCCTTAGTGTGCATACCCAAGTGGCCCTCTTAGGCACTATGTAAACACATGCACATTGGTTCAACCATCACACACATATTCACATTTCATGCACACCATGGAAGTAAAGAAGGAAAACACTAGCACAAGTCTTAGTTTTGGCTTCCACACATTAGGCAATCTTGTTAAGTTCTAGTGGCCAGGTAATGCACCTGTAACTTCCACTAATAAACTGTATCATTCTAGCCTCATACCCCCATGTTTAATTTCCTCCATTATTAAGTAGAGACTTAGATCAAACCAAGGAATTTTGTTTTACATCAATAGCCCACCTATGGACCAAGTTATAGATTTTTTAAGTTGGTTACAAAATTTTGACCAAATGAACAGTAACTCAGCCAATTTTACAACGTCATATCTTTGGCTACAAGGATCCAAATCCAGAAATTCAAAATTAAAGTTCAACATCTAGACGTTCTATAGGTGTGGTCAAAATTTCATACCAAGATTCATTCTACACAGGGATATATTAAACTTTAGGTACATGGTCGAAATTCTGGCAACTTTTGGACCATTTTGCCCATAGAATTTTTCCAAACCATGCAAACACTTCATTCACAAGGGGAAAGCACTCCAAGGGTATCCCATACATGTCCAATACACATAGGAATTACATTCCCTTTCTTTTAACAACTTTATGTGGTCAAAACAGAATTTACAAGTAAGCAGCCCATCATTCACACTTAGGCAGCTTTGCACCACATCACTTACATAGCCAAAATATTACTCAAATGTTCACATACTTATCTCATTTTACATACAATACATGTACATGCATACATGCACTAAAATATTCTCTTAACTCAGCTAAATATACACCCTAAGTTGCAGGAGTTCCTGAGACACAATGGACTCCAGAACAGGATGCTGGATAGCTGCTGCACAACACAATAAGTACCACCATTAAAAATATCAAATGTGCTCCTAAAATCACCAAAATTTCCAGATCATAACTAGACATATGGAAGTTCATGTACGTGAAATTTCAGATTAAAACTCAAACCATAAAGGTTAGTTTGAAGGTGATCTTTCTGCTGGACCTGAAATGACAGAATTGAGGGGAGTAAGTTTCAGTGAGAAACTTAGTAAGGGTAACACTTGGTTTCTTAAAGTAATGCGATCCTCATTAAAACCTGCATCCAGATAAACTAAAATGAAAAAACCACAATGCATATATACAAGATATAGCAACCAAATGCAGCAGCCAAACACAAACAACAAACACATGAAATGTGGCAGCAACATATACCATAGGTTAGTCCATAAAACACATAATAAGCGTAACCAAATCACTATGGCAGCGCTCCTCAAGCTAATGCTTGGTCTTAGGAGGATTTTAACAGTAGTTAGTACTAACTTTTGGGCTCTAGAAACCCAGAAATTCGCTGCCATCACTGTGCACTTCACACTAGGTCACAAAACCTTCAATAAGTGCACTCTCCTCACTAAGCTTGGTTCATCAAGCTCATGGCTCTCTTCCAAGCTTAGCCCTAGCTCCATGGTTTCTTGAAAATACAGAAAACAACCCATGAGAGCAAGAGAACCCTTACCAAAGTGGGTAGGCCAAAAATCAAGGTTGATCCTTGAAGTATGCAAGAAATAGCTCTAGTTTGCTTCCAATTGCTTCCTTTTGCCTTCAATTTCAATCAATTGAAAATTTGAAGGTGTGGTGGCTATGGAGGAAGTATGGCTGTGTTCTTGGGCTAGGGGAGGACGAAAATGAGAGAGGGAGAAGTGATTTGGCTACTTAAATGGCCTTAAATGAGCTTAAGGCACAAAAGACACTTAACAAGCTTAACCTTGCTTTATGTCATTTTCCTTCTCATTAAATATGGTCTCTTTGTCATAAACTCATTGGTACACATGTGCCCACCATTTTTGACTAATTATCAAGCCTTGGCTGCCTCCCCCATGGTGGGAAAACTCCAAATTGCTCCTTTTGACTTAACTAAAAAAAATGTACACATCATAAGGCTTACACTAGGACACTTAGGTCCTTTATACCTTTTTGTGTTTTCTTTCTCTTTAGTTGTCTTCCATGAGTAATTTGGTCTCCAATAGCACTTTCATACCATTCATATCCTTCTCACAACTCTCTAAATCTCTTTCTTGAGAGTTTTACAATTGAGTACCCGAGTTTCCAAAATCTTACGAAAAAGTCCATAGGTTGCTTGACAAACAAGCAATCCTTAAGGCTTTTCTTGGGGACCAAGTTACCAACTTGGAACACTTTTAAGGAGGTGTTGATCATGCCTTTGACCCCCCACACTTCAATCACTATGTTGAGAATTACACAATATAATGGTTTTTAGCCATTATGACACACTTGTAATTGTCCCATTTTGTGAGGTGGTAACAGAAGAACTCAGAATAGGGGGACCAAAGGTCGAACACCCCTAGCCCGAAGGACCAAGCCACTAGCCTCATTACCAGAATGAGGTTGGAGGAAGGCCCTGAAAACAAAGGGGTAAAAGGCCAACGACGTTCACTCCCCTGAACGCCATGAGGGCTAGCATTCTCATGGCCCTAGAAAGGCAAGGGACTAAAGTTCCAAGGCCAAAGGCCATGGCTTTGGAAAACAAGAAGAACCTGAAGAAGTTCTGCCAATTCCTCTGAGAGCATGTCCATGACACCGAAGACTGCTTCCAGCTGAGGAAGTACATCGAGTCTCTGATAAAGCAAGGCCAACTTCGCCGATACTTGCGAATGCCTTCTCCGAAGAGGAGAAAGGAAGAACAAAGAAGAGGGGACGAGGAGGACTATGATTCCGATAGACGTCGAGACCGAAGTCCTCGAAAGAATTTTCCACCATCAGCAGGGGTCATCCAAACCATCACTACAGGGATACCCTCGGCTGAGAGGAAAAGAAAGATAAGAGAAATCTCCATAATGGAGTATGGGAACTCGCCGAACAGGCTTGTTCGCAAAGACGGGTCCACTGTAAAGTTCCCCCACGATGACCCATTCCTTGTCATGGCAAGGATAGGGACTTGGGACGTCAAAAGTGTAATGCCTAGACAATCCAAAGTGATTAGGTCCCGGGTTAAATGGATTTGGAGCATAAGAATTTTTCCTTAATCAGGAATTTAGCTCAATTAAATTGAGGAGCCAATATGGCATGTGCATAATTGAGTGTTGAACACTCTTAAAAACAAGCTTGGCTTAGGCCAAGAGAATTAGTTATGAAAATGGTGGTTTTTAAAGGTGAGGGACTCAATTGAACAAAAGGATTTTTAGTAGTTGGGCTCAATTGCCCAAAATCAGAAAATTGGAGGACTAAAGGGGTAATTAGGCCATTTTAATGGCCTAGGATGCCTTGGCCCGCCGTGCCCCTCCAATTCCCAATATTTTATGTCACCTCCCTCCAAATCCCACTATTTTTATCCACCTCCCACCCTTAGTCATCACCTTGGATTCTTTCTTCACCTACTTTTGACTTTTTCTACCAAACTTACCCAAAAGTCTTCCAATTAGTCTTCATTTCTTTTAATCTTGTTTCCCACTCATTTCAAACACATTATTCATTTCCTATTATTTTAATCCACCTCCCATCCTTAGTCAAGACTTTGGATTTATTCATTTCCTATTATTTTAATCCACCTCCCATCCTTAGTCAAGACTTTGGATTCTTTCTTCACCGACATGTCTCCTACTTTTGACTTTTTCTACCAACTTACGCAAAAGTCTTCCAATTAGTCTTCCTTCCATTAAATCTTGTCTCCCACTCTTCCAAGCACATTATACACTCATTTTCCTTCCCATATGGCCGTCCATCACCTTCCCATACATTAAAACATAATCAATCCACTCATTCAAAGCCATTTCCTCTCAAACTCTCTCATTCTCTCTCCATTTTCTTCCATACCAAGTCTCACCATTCCAAACACATTTCCAACTTTTTTCCTCATATAAATATTTGGCCATAGCTAGAAATCATCCTTCCTCAAATTAAAACCAAGTATTCTTGATAGAATTCAAGCTCTAAGACCATAAAGAGCAAGAATCAAGTGAAGAATTCAAATAAAACCAAGGAGGAAAATTCGGCCATTTCCATTTCTGGGAGGTTTTAAGCTCTACTCAAGAAGCTCTTTGTGTGATTGAGTTTCTAAGTTCATTAGGAGCAAGAAATCAAGAAGAAGCTTAAAGAACATCAAGCACAAGAAATTGGCGTTACCTCTTCTGTGAGGTTCTGTAAGTGTACACCAAGTGTTCTTGGTATTTTGTGTTATTTGAGTTAATCACCAAGTGTTCTTGGTACCTTATGGTTACTAATAAAATGCAGCCCATCTTGGTTCTTATGCTAGAAAACAATTTCTAGAGTCAACAAGCAAGGAAAACGAAGGAAAATAAGCTTCTAAAGCTTTCGGTGTTGTGGGTAAGGATTCCTATACTCAGTTTATTGCATGGTATAGTTCCATGGCTTTTTGTGTGAGTATTCGGCCACTAGGTGATGGTCAAAGAACCATGTGATCCTAGGAGTGCTAAGAGGGCTTAAGTTATGTTATTGTTTCAGCAATTCTGTTTTGCTCATGAGCTAAGTTATGTAAGCAAGCATTATGGGCTTGGAGTTAAGGCGGCCACCTTAGTTCCTATGCTAAGTGAGCTCTCCGAAAACATTACTGATAGCCGAGGTGCCCATCACTGGCCGAGCTCCCAAACTTGACGGAGTACCGACTTCGGCAGAGGGAAACTGCTAGCCGAGGTCAGAAGGATAAACGATCCCCCTGGCCTAATGTAGGGAATTCGCTTCCTTAGGGAATGGTAGGACCAACCTCGGTAGAGCGATCGGACCCTCTTCGGAAACAGAAGTACCCCTCGGAGGAACCATCCTCAGGGAATATATTCCCCGAGACGTTAGAGTAACCTCGGAAAGTACGAACAAAGCATTTAAGGAGCCTCTGACACCTTTCCATAAAGTCGTCCCCCAAGTACATTCTGACACGCTATCACTGGGGCACGCCATCAGAGGGACACCTCGATACGACACCCTCGGAATGCCTAGGCTGTCAGCTCAGTGACTTTTGTTGAGATAAGCGTCCCTTCATTTCCGGAAAAGTAGGGATCACATCCCACCGAACACGTGTCGTAATCTGGGACGACCACAAGAGGGGAATGGCTTCTGCACGCCTCTTTTATAAAACACCCAGAAAGCATCCTAGTAAAGCAGGAAGAGGGTAAGAGGAAAAGTTCTCTTTGAATATACAAAAGAGCACATAATCCAGTTATCTGAAAATACTGACTTGGGCGTCGGAGGCTCCTCCCCGGGAATACACACCGGGGACCTCCTAACCTGTGATTTCTGAAGTATTTCAAGTATCCTTCACTGGGGAATCTTCTCTCAAAGTGCTCTCCTCCATCAGAAGTCCTTCCTACTCTTACAATGACACACGATGAAGTCGTCGCAGGCCATCAATTACGTATATGAAATTATTGAATTAAAACTTGAGGGATGCTTGCTGCCCTTCTATGAACAAAGTGTTAAGTGGTGTGTGTTTGTGTGCTTCTTTGATTTGTTGTGCATGCTAACCCCCGATTATGATATTATTGTTATATGCATGTATCTTTGTGTTTTCTTTGTCTTTATGTTTTCTTTGCAGGAGTAAGGATTATTTTGCCATTACATTCTTGGCATATGTTAGGCCTTGGAGGCCATAAGTTAGGCATTGGATGCCACGGAATCCTTACTGAGTTTATAACTCACCCGCCCTACTCTACTTTTGTAGGTAAAGGTTTGCTTGAGAGATCAAGCTAAGAGTCTTGAGTACTCTTTCTGTGTGCTAAGGTTGGATTTGTGTATGGTATTGCTCAAAATATTCTAAGTGTTCTAAGTATATAAGCTACTTGTAAACAAACTAAAAAAAATGTGGAGTTTCTATGCAGGACTTGAAGTCTTAGAATTGTGGGAACAAGGTCCATTAAGGTGGAAATTTGTGTTCCATGGCTTTGTGGATTTATGGCTTGCTTTTAAGCATGTTTTTGTTGGTCTAACTTTAGTGACCAAATTATGGACTTAGCTAAAATTCGGCCAAACTTGGCTTTGGGCTTGTACTATGGACTTCGACATTTTTGGGTGTTTTTATTGCTTGGTGGACTTACCAAGGCCCATGCATGAATTTATGGGTTATGTTTTCATGAAAGTTGAAGCATGTTGAAATTGGGCTTAAATGTATGTTTTGGGCTTAAAGAAGAACTTGGAAAATTTGAATATATTCTTGGTTAATTTTGGGCCATATGCATGTTAAGTACTAAAAGGCCCATAAGCCCATGTCTATGTTGAAAGCATGAAATGTTTGGCTATGTATGCGCACTTAGTAAAGAACATGCAAGTAAACTTCGAAAAGCATGAAATTGGATGCTTGTGTAAAGTTTGGCTAATAAGAAATTTAAGTGCAAGTATGTGAATTAATGCATGCCTAAGCATTAGTTGCATCTAAAGGCATTAAGTGATTATGTGCACTAGTGTACACCAAAACACATAAGCATGCAAAGCATATGCATGAAAATAAGTTTTCAAACTTAAGTTGGTGTTTTGGTTTCCATGCATATTCTTGGCTAAGCTTGGTAAAGACATGAAAATGAACACATGAAATCCACATAGGTGCTAGCTTGTTTCTGAGAGCACTTCAACTTAACCTTAATTAAAGAACTTAATGAGCTAGTACCGATAAGTATCCTGGGGTTTGTGCCCATAATTCTTAGTGAGTTTTAAAAGCCCCTTCTATATAATGAAAACTTCCGCTGCATGTTTTAAGTAATCGGGCCCAAATAGGCCAGGGGCAGTTTAGGGCACGAGAAAAAGGGTACTTCTGGACGACGGTTCCAACACTGATGTCATCTTCTCGCACCTACTGCCTAACTTAGGCATTTCAAAAGGTGACCTCAACACAGTTAATTCCCCCACCTTTGGGGTTAGGCCATCTGAGCTCCCCATCCTCGGATACATCGATCTGCCCCTAATGCTAAAAGGGACCTTGCCTCACAGTTAGGAGGAATTATTCACCTTCGTCATGACGAGGTTCATCGTCATTGATGTTCCCTCATCATACAACACCATAATCAAAAGGCAAACTCAAGGCAATCTCCACATCCGCCCGGATGTAAACTACTTAACAGTCACCTTCACAACTAAAGAAGGAGATGCAGAGATCTTCATTGACCAATCCGAGGTCAGGAGGGTCTTCACCAAGGTTAGACAAAGCCCGGCGAAGGTCCAGGTACAGGCTTCAGCTACTGAAGGAGCCGTCATGACAGGCGAAGAGACAGTAAAGGAGGGAGTAGAGGAGTTGGAAAAAGTAGAAACAGAAGATGTAGAGCTGGTCCCCGACCGGAACACCCGAGTGGGGAAAAAATTGGCCAAGGGTGACAAGGATAGGCTTGTATCTTTCTTGTTAATGAACAAAGATCTATTCGCCTACTCTCCAAAATACATGCCTGGGGTCGACCTCAGCATAATCCACCATAGTCTCAAAGTACGCCCTGACGCAAGGCCGGTTCGGTAGAAAAAATGAAACCTATCAGCTCATAAGAACTCCTTCGTTAAAACCAAAGTTAAGCGCCTGATTGAGGTAGGGGTAATAAAAGAAGTTAAATACCTCGAATGGCTCAGCAACGTGGTTATCACCACAAAAAAAGGGAATGAAAAGCTCTGAATGTGCATCAATTTTTGGAACCTGAATGATGCCTATCCAAAGGACTCCTACCCTTTGCCAGCTATAGACCAATTGGTGGATTCAACCGCTGAATACAGTCTTCTCAGTTTCCTCAATGCCTTCAGCGGGTATCATCAAATTTGGCTGAACCCCGAAGATGAAGAAAAAACCACCTGCATCATCGAAGTTGGTACCTACTGCTACGTCAGAATGCCCTTCAGGCTTAAGAACGCAGGGGCTACCTATCAGAGGTTGATGAATAAAGTGCTCGACTCCCAGATTGGGAAGAACATAAAAGCGTATGTCGATGATATGATAGTTAAGAGAAGAATGCCTACTAATCATATCTTGGACTTAGATGAAACCTTCCAATGACTTCGAGAGTTCGGCATTCGCATTAACCTCGAGAAGTGAGTGTTTGGGGTGAGCGCAGGTAAGTTCCTCAGGTTTGTGGTGTTAGAAAAGGGAATAGACGCCAACCCCAAAAAGGTCAAAGACTTATTAGGATTCCAAACACCTGCAACCACTAAAGATATACAAAGGCTTACCAGAAGAATCACTTCCCTTATTAGATTCATTTCCCGGTACGGTGACCGATGTTGACCATTCTTCAAGGTACTTACCAAAGCAACCAAAAGCGAAGGCAACTCCGGAACTGAGGAGCACCCTTGGAACCAAGATTGTCAGAAAGCTTGGGATGAGCTTAAAAGCTACCTAACCCGTCTGCCAACACTTTGGCAACTTCGGGAAGGAGAGCCTCTCATCCTCCACTTTTCCATCACTGAAAAAGTTGTGAGTTCAGTCCTAGTGAAAGAAAAGGGTGGGAGGCACTGGCTAGCATATTATGTAAGCAAGTCCCTACACGGTTCCTAGGTAAGGTACTCGCAGATAGGAGGCTACGGCCCTACTTTCAAGGACACGCCATCACTGTCTGAAGTAACCTACCTCTTCATGACATAATGAAGAAGGTAGAGCATTCGGGAAGGCTGTCAAAATGGTGTATCGAGCTCGGAGAATATGACATCACTTATGAGCCAAGAAGGGCAATAAAAGCCCAAGAATTCGCAGACTTCATCGCCGAAGTTCCAGAAATCGAGAATGCTGAAGTTACCTCGGAAGACCTAATAAGGATTGAACCAGAGTGGAAACTCTTTGTCGATGGAGCCTCAAGCGCTAACACCAAGGCGCTGGAGTGGTTCTTCGGGGGCCCCAAGGTATGGAAGCCACCAAAGCCATCAAATTCGGTTTTGATGTCACCAATAACATCACCGAATATGAGGCCCTCATAGTAGGATTAGAACTAGCCAGAAAAGTTGGTGTGAGAAACCTTAAGGCCCACAGTGACTCACAGCTAGTAGTCCGGCAAATGACAGGAGATTACGCTGCAAAGGATCCAACCTTGGAAAAATACCATGACCTCGTCAAGAAACTCATTAAAGAGTTTGACATGGTACATATAGAAAACGTGCCTCGTAGAGATAATGCTGAAGCTAACACCTTGGCCAAGTCGAAGGAACCCACCGAGGTGCTGAGTCAACCCAGCATAGAGCTAATATATGTAGCAACCTCGGGAGAAGGATGGCAAGATTCCATCAAGAAATACCTTGCAACTTCGGTACTCCTCGAAGACCCTGCCGAGGCCGCAAAAGTGTGAAAATGCTCTGGGAGATACTTCCTCATCGGGGAGGAACTATACAGACAAGGGTATGCAAGTCCCTTGCAGAGGTGCATAAGTGAAGAGGATGTCAGAAAAATCCTCAAAGAAGTTCACGAGGGGGCCTGTGGTCCCCACATAGGAGCAGACGCGTTTGTCGGACTACTACTTCACCAAGGTTACTTTTGGCCTACCCTAAGAAAGGATGCAAGGCAATTTGTTTGAAAATGTGATAATTGCCAAAGACACGCCAACATCCAGAGGTTACCCTCGGAGAAGATAACTTTGGCAAATTACCCTTGCCCCTTCGCCGTCTAGGGTATTGACCTCATTGGACCTCTCCAACGCACCCCTGGTAGGGTGAAGTTCTACATAGTTGCAGTAGACTACTTCATTAAGTGGATCGAAGCAAAGCCTTTGGTATCAATCTTGGTGAAGGATACCCAGAAGTTAATCTGGAAGAACATCATATGCCGATTTGGCATACCAATGGTAATAGTGGCCGACAATGGTACCCAGTTTACTGACAAAGGGTTCCGAGAATTCGTGACTAACCTCGGTGTAAAACTACACTTTGCCACGGTAGCCCATCCTCAAAGTAATGGGCAAGTCGAGGTGTACAATAGGACAATAAAATATGGCCTGAAGAAAAGGCTAAAAGAGGCAAAGAGGAAATGGCCAAGGGAACTCCCAAGTGTACTATGGAGTTATCGCACAACTCCCTGAAGGGCCACAAGGGAAACTCCTTTCTCGCTCGTGTTCAGTACAGAAACCATTATTCCCATTGAGGTCATACAGCCATCAGTAAGAATATAGTTGTTTGACGAAGGAGGAAACGACCTTGGCTTGAGGGAAAAATTAGACCTCACCGAAGAACACCGGGAAATGGCCGAACTCAGGAAGAAGGATTTTCAACAAAGAGTAGCTTATGCTACTAACTTGCATGTGAGGAAAAAAGGAATCAAGAAGGGGGACCTCATCATCCAAAAGGCCGAATTTAAGCTGCAAAGGCCATCAGATGGGGTACTTCAGGCAAACTGGGACGGACCTTATCTGGTCCTCGATGAAATCCGCCCAGGGGTCTACAAATTGGGTGACACCGAAGGAGGAGAGTTGAGAAACACTTGCCATTCAAATTCTTTGAAAAAATTCTACACTTAGACATTTTTGCTGAAGAAAAGCTTGTGATTGTCCCTCTCTGAAATTGCTAGTAAACAAAAGTATACGTGCAAACCGAATATGGATTATAAACCAAATATGGTCACGTTGCTATAATGGGCTCCCAGCATATTGACTTTTAAAAAGTTTCCCAAAGGTGCTAGCTCCCTAGCAAAGGCTAAGACTCGGCAAAATACGTTCAAAAAAGTGAAAATGCTCACTCCTTGTCTCACGATAAAATGTTCCACATGCTGGAAAAATTTTGCTAAGGGAAGAACAGTACGAAACTTCCCAAAGGCATGATTTCAAACATGGATGTTCACCGAAGACGCGTACATAAAATCATACAAGCTTCTGAAGAATGATGACCAAAGAAAAGAATAGGAACTTAGCTAAATCTTTGAAAGAATTTTCATTCATAGCTCTGGGCAATAGTACAAAGGAGTAGGTTACAAAAAAAGAGAAAGAAGAAAAAGCCTATTGCTGAGTATAAGTGTCCGACACCTCCTCGACATTGGCATCCTTCTCTTGCATGGGAGCGTTCGAAGGCGCGGGCACAACAGGCGGGAGGTTGAGGTACTCCGACTTCGACCACGTCCACCTAGGCTTATTGTGGAAATCCAAAGTGGCCAGGAATGAGAGGTTGAGTTTGGGGTGCCGAGAAAGGACTTGATGCCGAGCCAGACAAAAACCATCTTGATAAGATACTTTCGTCGTCGAGTTGGACAGGTCTTTCTCGACAGTTAGAGTCTTCAGTTTAGAGGTGAGCTCAGCGACCTCCCTCTCGAGCTTCTTCTTCTTCTTCTTCTTGGCTTCCTTCTTCAACATATCGACCTCGGCTTAAAGCTCGGCATTCAAAGCAAGCGCCTTCGTAAGGTTTTCAGCGTCATCTGCCCTTTCTTTCCGAAGGGCACCGTTCTCCAAAGAGAAAATGGCATACTTTTGTGCCGAGGTCCTCAACCTTGGCCGAAAAGTTGAGAAGGAGCTCCTTCTTACTCTCCTGAAGATCCACTTGAAGGTTCTCCTTGTCCTCCGAGGTGATTTTGTTCAATTCACCATACTTGAGGACGTATTGGGCACAAAAATCCTTCACCCTCTTTAGAGAATTCTTGGTCTGAGAGCGAACCTCAGTCTGCTTTGCCGCCCAAGCACATAAATATCCGTTGTACGCCAGGAGCTGTAAAAATGAAAGCCTCCAGTAAAGGTCAAAGGGCAACAAAAACTCAAAAGAAAATTTTTCTAAGTCCCCAAAGAAAGAAAGAAGAAATCTACTTGGGCGACATGCTCGCTCATCCTCGCCTCGAGGATCTCTTTATTCGGGGATTCGGCAGTGAGCGACTGAAAGGTGGTGTTCGTCAACACACCCTTCGCCATTTGGGGAGCCATCAACTGGCTGTCCTCGGAGAACAAGTTCATGTCCTCCATGAAAGACCAGAAAGGCTCCCTCGGTACCTTGTCCTTCGGGATATGGCTATCCTGAAGGGCCCTCTTCCGGGCATGAGCCTCCACCTAAGGAGCAGGTATCATCTCCTCTGCAAGATCACACCAAAGTTCTATTAGTACGTCATCCCTTGGCCATTCATCTACAAGATCGAAGATACCAAAAACACCAAGATTCATAGAGGAACGGCTAAGGAACAAACCTGGTGGAACTTTAGTGACCGCATCCTCGACCTCGTCTACCTCACGGACTTCATCGGGAATGTTTTTACCTTTCGTTCTTTGGCTCTCCTCGAGCTCTTGAGCTGAAGTACCTTTGACCGAAGTCTTAGTCACAGCATCCAGACTCAAAGGTGTCTCAAGGATGGCAGGATCCGAAGGTGGATCTGCATGTGCAGGAGACTGGGTAGCTGATTGATCCTGCACCTCCACGACGTCTTTGGGCGTAGGGGGAAGGACGTCCGCTTTGGGTTTCTTTTCCTTTGATGGCCCCCTAGTAGTCTTCTTCCTTTTCACAGACGCCTTCCTACACGTCTGTTCCCCCTTCTTGGCCTGACTAAGAAAAAGGCACTTATAGAACTCTGCAGATTGATCACCCATCTCTGCAAAAATAAAAAACATCAGTGTAAGTCCAAAAGGAATATAGGTAGCAAAGCCTGGGAGACAACTTACTCTCGGCGAAAGCCTCATATGAAATCTCGACCTGGAGAAGCTTCACCAACCACGCCTTCTTTCCTTGGAGAACGGGCACAGGCAGGTTCAAGTCGAACTTATGCTCGTGGATTACCCCTAGTTCCCAAAGAACCTCTTCAGACATAAGGTCCCACTTAATGGGAAAGGGGTATAAGGAACGCGGAGGGACCTCGGAGTCCCAATCTGCAATGGCCCGAATGCGTCTGTGGAGCTCATCAAAATCTATGGCCAACCTAGAGGTTAGCAGCTTCCGAGGGTCAACCACGTCAGTCTTCAACACCCCTGAAGCCCATACGGTCGGAACGTACCACCATCTTTCGGGAACTGACAGGAAAAAGAACTTTTTTTGCCACCTCTGCCAGCTGTTCTTCATCCCGAAGGTAAAGGTGAACTTCTTGCTCCCGGATCCTCGAGGAAGCAAGAAGTAGAAGCCACCTTTTGGGACTGGGTGGAGCTTATAGTATTGCATGAAGAAAAGAAAATGGGGTCTTCTCTTAAATACCCCACACATGCAAAAAAAGGCATTAAAATAAGAATAGGAGTTTGGAAAAAGCTGGTTCACAGCAATCCCATGGAACCTGTAGAACTCACGCACCACACACGGGGGAAGATACCGAAGAACGACCTTTAGTTTGGCTCGGTAAACGGTGATCTCATCAGGTTTGGCCATGTAACCATACATACCCGATGTAGGTAATCTCGGGACAGCATAAGTAGGGAGATAGAATTTCACAACCCACTTCTTCATTTTCTCCGAAGTACTGCAACATGGATGAGACTCAAGAGGGAGAAAACTCTTAGGAATAGGACGGACGGTCATCAGTGGAACAGGGTTTGACATTTCTCAAAGAGAAGAGAGGTAGCTTCAGGAAAAGTAAAGAAAGAGAACCAAAGGACTTTGAAAAAAAAAAAGCAAAACTTCATAACAAACGACTTAAGAAAGAAGGAAGAACTTTGGAAAGAAAGACCCACCGAAAGTTTTGCCAAAGTTTGGATTCTTGGACGCCGTCATGAAGGGTTGCCGGAAATCACTCCACCGCTAGAACCACTGTCGAAAGGAGAAAAAAGACGAGAAAGAGTTCTGGAGCAAACAAGAGCAAAGGAAAAGAGAGTGAACGTATGGGGCAAGAGGGGTTTATATAGGCCGAAGGGGGCAGGCGAAACGTCATCATTATTGCTCCTTGAAGGTGAAGAGACGCAATTGATGTAACCGACGTAACAGTTCACCACTCATCAGCTACCACGTGTAAACTGACACGGGAAACGAGGGCACACCCCTGACAACTGGCAGACTTACATAACCCTAGCTGAAGTGATGCGCCCATTTGTATGCGAAGATGAAACAATTCACCGACAAAAAGGTCAGTGGAAATACGCACCTCAGACAATGACCTTGGCGGAAGAGTCAGGGACACCACTCAAACACTAGAGGAATTACCTCAATAGAGCACCTTAGTTCTTCAGAATTCCCTCCTGGGAAGAAGGAGACTTCGGATGGAAGCCTATCATGGCAACAAGACGAAGCATCGCTTGCCACAAAAAGGCTCCCGAAACTCCCCAAACCGAAGAAACATCTTCAATTTTCTAAGGGGGGCATGTGATAGCCGAAGGGCTATCGCCCCCTGGAGGACATCGCATGTGCGTACCACCCTTGGCCAGCGCACCACCTTCAGCCGAAACAGAGACGACAAAACCCCAGCAAAGTGTGGGCCTCAGCACCCTCGAACAAGCCAGATAAGCGCTACCCTCAGAAAACCCATGGGACCAACTTCGGTCAGAATGGGTCACCACCTTTCCCGAGGGTGACCTTGCGCCGGCCTCACATGCCCAAAACCACCTTCCGATACTATTTGGGCCACCCTTAGAGCGCGATCACGAAGTGCCATCATCGTGTACCCAAGCCTGACCTTGGGAGAGCCCAACCGAAGGTGCCTCATACAAACAAGGGACCTCCCTCCAAAGGAGCTCACCTACACGAATGAGCTCTGTACTCAGAAGGAGTTCGGTCCCTTGAAGAGGCCATGTGGACATACGACAAAAAGGCTGAAGAGGCTCTAACACAAAAGCCTTGCACACGCCCCTGACACGGGCACCCCTGTCATAGCACCCCCACCGGCACCATTGGTCAGAACGGCCTAAGGCCAGCTGAAGGAGCCCTCTATAGAGGTACAGACTAAATCGGGCCGAACATGTGTCACCATCTCAGTAGGCTATGTCAAACGGCCTGCTCCCTGCACCCTCCTATAAATACTTGCACAGTGCATTCATAAGGACCACGAAGAGGTAACAAGGAATTCTTGCTATACTCTACTTACTATTCCCTTTCTCTACAAAGTACTGACTTGGGCATCGGAGGCTCCTCCCCTAGAAAATACTCCGGGGAGCTCCTAACCCTTGCTTTTCTGAGTCCTTGTAGTCCTTTTCCGACTGGAGGCCCCTCATCCAGGCATTCCCTCACCGGAAGGTCTTGCTCCAGGCTCACCATGTTGCACAACGAAGATGCGGAAGGGCATCAGGAGTGATATCTTTGGGCCCCTTGATAAAGTGAGACTTAGAAAATGCATGGCCATGCTTGGATGAGTTGATATACGGTATCAATGTTTTCAACTTAAGTTAGTCTACTCGAAAATCATGAAACCAAAGATTGGGGCATACGAGAGTGACACATTCCATGTCTTGTACCTACTCTTGATATCTTGGACAAAGGGACAATGGCATATATGGGTAATGATCATAAAGGTTTGGTCGAATCACTGACAATTTTGTCACTTGGGCAGCAATGATGTGTTGCTAGACACCGCTCATTGCTTATGATCATAAATGTGATTTATGATCATTGCCAACATGGTAAGAGCCTATTAGGTCGCACACAAAGAGCTATTTGGATTATTTAAGTGCATGTGCTAATTATTTGGGTTATGGTTTCATGATAATTTTGTGTTAATAATTGTCCCAAAAGTTGAGCCATTATTAAGCCTGAAATTGAAACTTAATTGGATTAAGGCTTTAAAACCCATTAGGCCTGGAAGTTGAGTCTCAATATAAATACAACTTTTAGTGAGAAATTCACAGCCTTGCCCTAGCCTCCCAAAAGAGATAACCGTATTCTTCTCTTGCTATTCCTTGGAGAATGCAAGCTAGCACTACCGAGAGGTGGTGTAAGTGTCGTGATCCCGAGAGGCTCGTGTGGATACCATAAAGAGTTTGAACATGTCAACCGTTCAGGTTTTGTGATTTGACTCTACAGTTGGGTGAGAGATCTTAACCGAAATTAGGTATTAAAATTTTTGAACACCCGGTTTACCCTGTGTCACTTGGATCCTGGAAGGTTTTGGTTAAATTCTACAATGCTTGTTTGGCTCCGAAAACCCAATAGTGGTATTAGAGCTACTGGTGAAACCCTAAATTGGGATTGAATTTTGAATCGCATGATATTATGTGTTCAGTTGCTTTTGGTCATGATTAATTAGATTGATTCATGATGCATGAAACCAGAACTCGTAATGAATATATGAGATATATGAAGAAATGACACAAATTGGTTAATTAGATTAACTCGAAATTGATTGCTATGAGATACCTATATGGATTAGGACTTTTGCAATAGTTGCAAAACCCTAGCATGGATTGGATTCGGCCTATTTAGGCACCGAAAGTAGAGTACTTTTGGTGGCTTGAATGGAGGTGTATTGGGTTCCTACATGGTTGAAATAGAAGATCTCGAGCAACACAATTGTAAGACAATTTTTTCCACTGAGGGGGTGTTGACCCTTTCGCAACCCCCAGCAAAGGCAGCTCCCCTTGACCCGGTCAGTGGGACCACCGCCCACTGAGCGGCCAATAGGACTGCCGTATGCGAAGCACCACTTTAATAAAAATTGGTTAATCAATGTACGTTAATTGGCATACATTTTTGTTAAATGAGATTTGACATGTTATGCTGATTGGTGTTTGGAGCATGGTGCTTGGTTATGGCCCTTTATTGGTTGTAGTTGTAATACAGCCTGCGAGTCGTGCCTGTTCTTGTTACTCTCATTGTACATTCTCTTTTCACCTTACTCCCCTCAAATGTAACTAAAGGTTTCTATTATTGATGTAATGGTACATGATGGCATCATCCAAGGTGCTATGTCCAAAGAGGTGACAACAAAAGGGCAGTCGGGAAAGGAGGAGAAGAAGCTTGTGAAGACCCTTTTCTTTTCTTAGGCTTTTATGATATTCTCATTGGCTTGAGAATATTGCATAGTTTGGGCTATAACCATGTCACATTTACTTTCTTATTAGCATGAAATGCATGTTTTATATTTGTATGTGATGCATGTATAAGACAACCGGAGATAACAAATTGGTGAGATGAAAAGGAAAAATCCCTTAAACAAATATTAAGTCATTAAATGTGATGCCTTCCAAATGTTGGCACTCATCAATAATTTGATCAACATTGGGTGGGTTTGTCAAAACAAAGCACCTATGTTCATCTTAGTAAGGCACGATGGGATAATAATGATATCTAAATTGCTAACTTTAGGTCCGACTTAACTAAGTCATCCGAATAGGATTGGGGACTCAGAGGCATAGAGTTGGGCTTAAGTTCATGAGATGAGCTTGGACAAGTGTTGTTCACCGAACTATCCAAGAGTTGCATGAGATGAAATTGGTAAGGAGTTGCCTATCTAAATAACTGTGACTTGAAAGAAAAGCCAAAGCTAACTCAGGTTGTGGTGAAATATGGATCTTGGCCCACTAGAATACCTTAGTGCCGAGGTGTTCCAAAATAATATCGAGGGTGATTATTTTGAGGAAAATAGTGGGAGTATCATTTAATAAAAGTCTTTATTAAATGAATTAAAATACATGACTCTTACACTACATATTTACTGTTGTAGATAACCATGGCACAAAACACATCAACACTTTCATTGTGATCAATCCCTGAGAAGGAAAAATTGAATGGGACCTACTTTCTCAAATGGTACCAAAACTTAAGGATAGTCCTCAAGCAAGATAGAAAGGCTTATGCCCTAGAGCAGCCCATTCAGATTGAGCATGCTGCCACTACTCCAAAAGCTAAAAGGGATGCTCACAAGAGGCATTCTGATGATGCTTTGGCTGTTGCTTGCCTCATGCTTATTACCATGAAATCTGAGCTTCAGAAGCAACATGAAAACATGGGGGCATTTGATATGATCAAACATCTTGATAGCCAAAGCGCTATTTACCTTCAAACCCATAAGTCGGGAAAATTGCCACCCTCGATAAAGGTAGGCGTCACCCCCGGGAATAAAGCACCAACCTCAAGAAAATAGGGTCTGACACCTTGACCTCTCGACCTCGGTGGTCCATCCTCACCTTAATGATAGTACTGACCTTTGGAATATGGTGCACTACCACCCTCGGTAAGACGACCTAACTAGCTTCAGGAGAGGTAGACTCACCATCTTCGGCAGGGAAAGCACCCCCGAAAGGGATCATTTGTGCCGAAGGGACTTGCGAACAACTAGGGCAAGCTCGACAAGAAGCCCTCCTATCCCGAAGAGGACTTTTTCACTGAAGGGATCTCGAGAGTACGAAAAAAATGGTGGAGAAACCTCTAACACGTTGCCCACGCACATGTCCTGACATGGCACCCTCGTACACCCTTTGACACGCAGACCTACTACGGCCCTGGCATCTGGCCAAGATGGCTTATAGACAGCTAGAGGTCCTTATTCCTGAAGGCATAGACTACATCCGATCAAACACATGTCATGATCTAAGCGAGCTATGTCAGACGGACTTCTCCTTACATCCTCCTATAAATACTTGGGAAATGACCTTAGTAAGGGAGAGAGGAGACTGGACCCTCAATAGACACATATTTTCTATTCTCTACTTATCACTCTTCATCTCGCTAAATACTGACTTGGGCGTCGAAGGCTCCTCCTCTGGAAAAATGCTCCGGGGACCTCTTAACCTTTGTTCTTTGAGTGTTTCAGGCAATCTCTCCCCGGAAGCCTCTTCTTCAGACGCCCTTCTCCCCGGAAGTCCCTTCTAGGCTTACCATGCCATACAACAAAGATGCCAACCGGCATCATTTGGCATCTTCTGTGGGAAACCACTCTTAGGTGGCCGTGTTTGAGACTCGGCGTTCTAAGGACAAGGGACTGCCGAAGTCCTCGTCCGCGCCGGAAACTCAACCGGTGACTGAACAACCCGCTGAAAGGGCTTTCTTGCTTGAGGACGAACGTCCTCTAACCATCATGATGAGCTTCCTATGTGATTTTCAACACTCTGTTGTGGCCGAAATGACGCAACAACTGGACCAAAGGTGGTCACAACAGCCTTCGGGACGAAGGCCATCCTCGCCAACACCCCGTTGAGAGAGAAGCCCAAAATCTACTCACCGGAGTTCATGGAGCGGGGACCTCTGTGATGAGTCCTCAACAGAGGATGTGCCTCCCAGAGTCCAACGTACTAGAGAAACGGGGTCCAAAGGGGTTAGGACTTCCTGCCGGTGAAGTTCTTCATCGGAGGAAAGATCACAATTCCCCCACCGCCGAAGTTACTCCCCAAAAAGGTGGCGTCATTTCCATTGCCATAGGCCTCCAGGTAGCGAGAAGAGCCCAGGGCCACCATCATCATGGAAAAAATCCTAGAGAGGCTGGAAAAAGTAAAGAGGCAAATCGCCCGAAAGGCAGTATGGTCAAGGTTATCTGAGACCTTCATTGGAGAAGAGTCACCCTTCGTCTGGACAATAGTAGAAGCACCAATGCTGAGCGACTTTTGAGTCCCTCTCTTGGAAATCTATGATGGATGTAGTGACCCTCAAGCCCACCTAACCAAGTACAGATGCAGCATGGTGTTACACGGTGCCGATGATGCGATCCTTTGCAAATGCTTTGAGGTCACCCTCTCCGATCTGGCAACTACGTGGTACAACTCCCTCGCCCCTGGGACTATAATGAGTTTCCAAGAGCTGTCCACAGCATTCACGCAACAGTTCATTGGCAGCAGGCCGACAGCGAAGATGCCCGTCCAGATGTTCGACATAGCATAGAGAAATGGAGAAACCATTCGCGACTATGTTGAAAGATTTAATCGAGAGGCCCTGAGCGTGCCGGACTTCCATCTTGAAATATGCATCCTCCCCAAGATACGGGGGCTTCGGCAAGACTTACAACTCTTTTACAAGTTCTCGAAAAACCCTCCAAACACCCTTGGCGAGTTCAACCATAGAACCAAACAGCACATGAAAGACGAAGAGCTGAGAATTTGAGGATCGAAGTCTAATCACCACATCCTGAAAGGCGAAAGCCACCAACCCCGGTATCCAGCCGAGGGCGGGGGAAAAATTCAAAAGCGGAAGGGGAAAAGACCCATGTCATTTACTCCCCTAAACACCTCCCGAACAAACATACTGCTGGCCATGGAAAGGCAAGGAAACCCAATCTAGCGTCCGAAGGCCATGACTTCTGAAAACAAGAAAAATATGAAGAAGTTTTTCCAATTCCATCGAGATCATGGGCATGACATTGAGGATTGCTTCCAGCTGAGGAAGTACATCGAGTCTTTAATAAAGCAGGACCAACTTCAGCGCTACCTGTGGATGCCCTCCCTAAAGAGGAAGAAGGAAGAGGAAACGAAAGGAGATGATGAGGAATATGATTCCGACAGGCATTGGAACCGAAGTCCCAAAAGGCATCCGCCACCTCCGGCTGGAGTAATCTAGACGATCGCCACTGGACTACCTTCGGTAGAAAAAAGGAAAAAAGCTAGGGAGATCTCGGTGATGGAATTCGGTAACCCATGAAAAAAGCTTCTTCGGAAAAATGGGTTTGCCGTAGTATTCCCTCACGACGACCCACTTTTAATCATGGCAAGGATAGGGAGTTGGGATGTCAAAAGAGTACTCCTCGATGATGGTTCTAACGCGGACGTATTATTCTCTCATCTGCTGCCAAATTTGGGTATCCTAAAAGGCGATCTCAAGCCTGTCACCTCCCCTACCTTTGGAGTAGGTCCGTCTGAACTCCCTATCCTCGGATGGATTGACCTCCCTCTAATGCTAAGGGGAACTTCACCACAACACAAGGGTGAGCTTTTTGCTTGCACAATGACAAGGTTCATCATCATAGATGTCCCTTCGTGATATAATGCCATCCTTGGGAGGCAGACGCAAGGAAACCTCCACATCCGCCCAGATGTGAAATACTTGACTATCACCTTCGCAACGAAGGACGGAGATGCTGAGATCTTCATCGACCAAGGGGAAGTGAGAAAGGTCTTTATAAAAGCAAGAAAGGTCCCAGCGAAGATTTATGCATATACTTCGAGAGCAAAGGGCTTACTCATAGAGGAGGCAAAAAGAGAGGAAACAAAAGACCTCGAGAGAATAGAAACAGAAGATGTGGAACTTGTACCAGGCCGAAGTACCCGAGTGGGGAAAAAACTGGCCGAAGGTGACAAGGAAAAACTTGTATCTTTTCTGTTAATGAACAAAGATCTGTTTCCCTACTCGCCAAAAGACATGCCTGGGGTAGACCCTCGCATAATCCAACATAGCCTTAAGGTGCGCCTAGAGGCAAAGCCTGTTCGACAAAAAAAGTGAAGCCTCTCAACGCATAAGAGCAACTTCATCAAAATCGAAGTCCACCGCTTAATGGAAGCAGGTGTAATTAGGGAAGTCAAATACCCTGAATGGCTTAGTAACATGGTTATCGCCACAAAAGAAGGAAGCAATAAACTCCGAATGTGCATCGACTTCCGAAACGTAAATGATGTGTGCCTCAAACATTCATATCCTCTGCTGCCAATAGACCAGTTGGTAGACTCAACCACGGAGTATGACCCCTTAGCTTCCTCGACGCTTTCAGTGGGTATCATCAATTTAGGATGGACCCCGAAGACGAGGAAAAAACCGCCTTCATCACCAAAGTTGGTACATACTGCTATATTAGAATGTCCTTCAGATTTAAGAATGCAGGGGCCACGTACCAAAGGTTGATGAACAGTGTCTTCAACTCCCAAATTGGGAGAAACATGGAAGTCTACGTCGATGATATGATAGTTAAGAGCAAACTGGCTAGTAGTCATATCACTGAGTTAGAGGAAACATTCCACAGACTAAGGACCTTCGGAATCTGTCTCAACCCCGAAAAATGCGTATTCGGGGTAAATGCGGGTAAGTTCCTCAGATTCATAATGTCCGAAAGAGGTATCGATGCCAATCCAAAAAAGGTCAAGGCCCTACTGGGATTTCGAACTCCCATGAGGACTAAGGATGTGCAAAGACTCACAGGGAGAATCACGTATACCTAACTCGTCTACCAACACTTCGGCAGCCATAAGAAGGAGAACCCCTCATGTTCAACCTTGCCGTTTCTGAAAATACAGTTAGTTCAGTCCTAGTAATGGAGGAAGGGGCAAAGCAATGGCCAATATATTATGAGAGCAAGTACCTGCATGGTGCCGAAGTCAGGTACCCCTTGCTACAAAAGGCTATTTACACCCTGGTACTTGCAAGTAGAAGGATACGTCTTTATTTCCAAGGCCACCCAATTATCGTCCGAAGTAACCTGCCTCTTTGAGATATCATGAAAAAGGTTGACCACTCGGGAAGGCTTTCGAAGTAGTGCATTGAGCTCGGTGAGTATGACATCACCTACGACCTGAGGAAGGCTATCAAAGCTCAAGCATTGGCAGATTTCATTGGCGAGCTACCCATTGGCAAAAAAAGTCAATCCAACCTCATGAATAATGAACCTGAGTGGACTCTATTTGTCGATGGGGCCTCCGGCTCTGAACATCAAGGAGTTGGAGTAATTCTTCGTGGTCCCGAAGGTATGAAAGCTATGAAAGCCATCAAATTCGGGTTTAATGTCACCAAAAATATGGCAAAATATGAAGCCCTCATAGCAGGTTTGCACCTTGCCAAAAGAATTGGTGTGAGAAACCTAAAGTCCCATAGCGATTCTCAGCTAGTGGTTCAACAGATGGCAGGGGACTATAGCACAAAGGACCCAACTTTGGCAAAGTATCACGAGCTTGTATCAAAGCTCATCCAAGAGTTCGACACAGCGCACATTGAGAACGTGCCTCATCGAGACAATACTGAAGTAGATACTCTGGCCAAGTCGAAAAAGTCCACCGAAGTACTAAGTTACCTGAGCATAGCAATAATGAGCATAGCAACCTCGAAAAGAGGATGGAAAAATCCCATAAAAAATATCATACAACCTCAGAGCTTCCCGAAGACCCTCTTGAGGCAGCAAAAGTGCGACGATGTTCTGGCGATATTTCTTGATCGGGGAAGAGTTATACTGACAAGGGTACGTAAGCCCGCTATAAAGATGTGTCATTGAAGAAGATGTAGAGAGAGTCCTCAAAGAAGTCCACGAGGGGGCCTGTGGTTCCCACATAGGAACTGATGCCCTAGTAGGAGTACTACTCTGCCAGGGATACTTCTGGCCCACCCTAAGAAAGGACGCGATGCAGTTTCTCCAGAAATGTGGCAATTCCCAAAGACATGCTAACATACAAAGGCTACCCTAAAAAATGGTAACCCTGGCTAACTACCCTTGTCCGTTCGCCGTATTGGGTAATGACCTTATCGGGCCACTCCCAACTGGACCCCGAGGAATGAAATTCTGTGTAATTGCAGTAGATTACTTCACTAAATGGATTGAGGCAGAGCCTCTGGTAACCATTTTGCCCAAGGACATACAGAAATTCATCCGGAAGAACATCATATGCAGGGTCGACATACCGAGGGTGATAGTGGCTGATAACTTTTCCCAATTCAGTGACAAGGGGTTCCAGGAATTCACCAACGACCTCGGGACAAAAATGCACTTTGCCCCAGTAGCTCATCCTTAGAGTAACGGACAGGTAGAGGTGTCCAACAAAACCATAAAGGATGGTTTGGAAAAGAGATTAAGGGAAGCAAAAGGAAAATGGTCAGGAGAACTTCCTACTGTGCTATAGAGCTATCGGACAACACCCTGAAGAGGCACAGGTGAGACACCTTTGTCACTCGTCTTCGGCACAAAGGCCATTATTCCTATCGAGGTGGTCTAGCCATCGGTCAGGGTACAAGTGTTCTATGAAGAAGGGAATGATCTTGAGTTGAGAACTAAGCTTGACCTAATTGACAAACACAGAGAAGTGGCTGAGCTTAGAAGAAATGCTTTTCAGCAAAGGGTAGTTATAGCTGCGAACTTGCATGTCAGGCATAAAGGAATTAGGAAGGGAGACCTTGTTCTCCAAAAGGCTGAGTTTGAGCCCCGAAGACCATCTCACGGAGTACTTCGAACAAACTGGGAAGGGCATTATTTGGTCCTTGACCAGGTTCGGCCAGGTGTCTATTAGCTCGGTGATACCGAAGGTGGAGAACTGAAAAATACATGGCATTCAGATGCTCTGAAGAAATTCTACACTTAGAAATTTTTTTAGGAAATTTTTTTAGAAATTTCTAGAAATTTTTCTAAGTACACAAAAATTCTCTAGCAAAAATGGCCCCACCTAAGAAGTCTAACTGAACAAGGTGTGAGTATTTTCTTACAAAAATCACATATTTTCTCTGAAGGCATGTCAACTAAACATGGCTGATAAAAACAGGCAAACCTTTGCCAAAAAATATTCACCAAAATCAGTGTGATGCCGAACATGGTTGATAAAAGGCGTGAAAAACATCTTCTCGAGGATTTTAGACTAAAAGTAGTCAAACTAACCCTTGGAACCGAAGATTGTTTAAGGAGAAACTTGTCTTCAAACTTAGCCAAATTTTGGATGAAAGAAGGAATTTTATTTGAAGAAGCCTTATTACAAAGAAGAGCATTACAAGAAGAAGATTGCAAAGAAAAAGAAAAAGTGAAGCCTTGGACAACTAAGGGACATGAGAAGCTACACCGCCAACATCCTTTGCCGTGACCTTCGGTGCCGAAGGATGAGCAAATGGCAGGTTGAGATGCTCTATCTTTGACCAAGTCCAGCGAGGCCCCTCGGGGATGTCTAAAGCAGCTAGAAAAGAGAGGTCAAGATCGGGGTACTTTGCCAAGACTTGATGCCGAGCTAGACAAAAGCCATCTTGGAAAGCAACCTTGGATGCTTGATTGGCCTTGTCTTTTTTGACAGACAAGTTGTCCAGCTCATTGCTCAACTTGGCGACCTCCCTCTCGAGCTTCTTCGACTTCTTCTTTTTCTTCGACTCCCTCTTTAGCTCCTCGACCTCAGCCTGAAGATCGGCACTATCAGCGAAGGCCTTCTTCAGGAAAGCAGAGTCTTCCTCCTTTTCATTTTGGTAGGGCTCATTGGCCGAAGTTAGCTCAATGACTTTCGTGCCAAGGTCAGACATCTTCTGGGGGAAATCCTTTAAGAGCTCCTCCTAACCCTTCAAGAACTCCTCTCGAAGTCGTGCAACCTCCTCCTTCGCTATTTTGTTCAGCTCAGCGTACTTAACGACCGAGTTGGCACAAAATACCTTAGCCTTCTCCAGGCGCTCTTCGGCCTAAGATTGGACTGAAGACTGTTTTGCGGCCCATGCTCTGAAGTATCCACTATAAGCCAAGAGCTGCAAAAAGAAGGACACTTGGTGAAATTTTGCAAAGCAAAGAAAACACTTAGAAAAATTTGGAGAAAGGATAAAGAGTTTGAAGAATACCTGGGCAGTCTGTTCAGACATCCTCTCAGCGAGGATCTCCTCATTCGGGCACTCTTCGGCCAGAGATTTGAAGGTGGCTTGGGTGAGCATGCCCCTCGCCATTTGAGGAGTCATTTGCTGGCTATCCTCGGAGAACAAGTTCATGTCCTCCATGAAAGACCAGAAAGGCTCCCTTGGAACCTTATCCTTCAGGATATGGGAGTCTCAGAGGGCGCGCTTTCGGGCGTGCTCCACCATCCACACCGAGGGTACCAGTTCCTCTACAAAATCACGCCGGAGTTCCATCAGTACATTGTCCCTTAGCCATATGTCTAGAAGGTCAAACATGCTAAAGATGTCTAAATTTATAAAAAAATGGCTATGGGGCAAATTTGGTGAAACCTCGGCAATCTCATCATCAGAGTCGTGGACTTCCTCCACTTTGACAGGGACGTGTTTGCCCTTGCTTTGTCTTCGCTCCTTGAGCTTTTCAGTAGAAGGGCCTCTCGCCGAAGTGCCCAGGATATTCACCGAAGTGACAGGAGTCTGGGGAGTGGAGCTGACGGCCAGCTCCGATGGCGGGTCGACGTGGACTGAAGGCTGATCCCCAACCTCTTCAACGTCATCCGGAGGGGGCGGAGAGGGTCCTTCTTCACTTTCTTGGCTGAGGATGGCCCCTTCCAGATGCCTTCCCCCTCTTTGAGGCGGCCTTCTTCTTCTGTTCCCCATTCTCGGCCTGACCAAGGAAGAGGGACTTGTAGAAGGCAGTTGACTAGTTGCCCATCTCTAAAAAAGGGAGAAAATATCAGTGTAAGTCCAAAAGGGTACTTATAGAAAAATTTGGAAAGCAACTTACTCTCGACGAGGGCTTCATAAGTGAGCTACTCCCAAAGGAGCATCACCAGCCACGACTTCTTTCCATCGATGGAAGGCGTTGGAATGCCGAGGTCGTTCTTGTGCGCCATGATCACCCCTAACTCCCAAAGAACCTCTTTGGTCATGATATCCCATCGGATGGGGAAAGGATACAAGGAGCGTCGTGGGACCTCGGCATCCCAGTTGGAGACAGCTCGGATACGATTGTCAAAATCCTTAAACCTCGCTGTTAACTGGGGAGTTAGAAACTTCTTGGGATCAACAACATCTGTCTCCAGCGTCCCCCAGGCCCACCTAGTCGGCATGTGCGACCACGCCTCTGCCACCATCAGGAAGAAGAACTTCCTTTACCACCCTTGCCAACTGTCCTTGGTGTCGAAGGTGAACATATAGTTTTTGCTATGATATCCCCAAGGTAGAATGAAATAGAAGCCACCCTTCGGGACTGGATAGAGCTTGTAATACTGCATGAAGATGATGAAGTGGGGTTCTATCTTGAAAACCCCACACATTCAGAGAAAAGCATTAAAGTAAGAATAGGAGTTGGGAGGAAGCTGATTCACGGCTATGCCATGGAATTAGCAAAAGTCACAAATCATCTTCAGTGGAAGAAACCGAGGTCCAGCCATAAGTTGGGCTCGAAAAACAGTAACCTCATCCGATCTATTCATGAAGCTGAAAAGGCTAGGATGGGGTAGCCTGATAACAGCGTAAGAAGGAAGAAAAAATTTAGTCATCCACTTCGTAACTTCTCCAAAGTGGTACAACATGGAGGAGACATGAGAGGAAGCCAGCTCTTGGGAGTAGTTTGGACGGACATGATTGGAATAGGAGAAGACATGTTCGGTAAAAAGAAACGACTTCGGGAAATAATGTCAAAAGTCTTTGGGAAAAAGAAAACAACTTCGGACGCTAGAGAAAATGGAAACGGAAGAAACCAAGGGACCTCTGGAAGGGAAACCCACCAAAACTTTTTCCGAAGTCGGGGTTAGTCGACGCCACGATAAAAGCTTGCCGTAAATCGTTCCACCGCTTGCACCACCATAGTGGAGAAAGAAGAGCTTGAGAGCAAACGGGAGAAGGACAGAAGCATAGGAAAGCAAATGAGAACTATAAGGGGAAGGAAGGTTTATATAGATCGAAGGGTGGTAGCCAAATCGTCACCATAACTACCCCACGATGGCGAATCATCGTGATAATTACCCCACAAAGGTGAAAGGACGCGGCTAGTGTAACCGATACAACTGTCCACCAATCACTGCATGTCACATGTCATTTAGCGCAAAAAATGAGGGCACGCCTTCTGACAGCATGAAAACCTAGGCAAGCATATCTGAAGTGATGCTCCTGATTACGAGACGTGACGGTCCACTAACCTATAGCAGAAACATTAAAAAAGGGGAGCATGCACTTCGAAAACACCAAGGGACCAACCAGGGGGTGAGGAGTGACACCCACAGGCTGCCTCGACTGGGAAGGCACACCTTTGGGAGGCAAAGTGTCTCCTACACATTTTTCTACAATGAGTCCTACGAAGTGCCCCTAAAGATTCTACTGGCCAAAGTCTCCACTTAGACTTTTTGAGGGAAGGCATGTGATAGCCAAAGTGCTATTGCCCTTCAAACCCACAAGCTCGGGAAAATCGCCACCCTCGGTAAAGGTAGGCGTCACCCCCGAGGAATAAAGTACCAACCTCTAGAAAACAGGGTCTAACACCCTGACCCCTCGACCTCGGTGGTCCATCATCACCTTCGGGGAATGACAGTACTAACCTCGGGAATATGGTGCACTACCACCCTCGGTAAAACGACCTAACTAGCTTCAGGAGAGGTAGACTCACCATCTTTGGCAGGGAAAGAACCCCCCGAAGGGGATCATCCATGCGAATAGGACTTGCGAACAATTGGGGCAACCTTGGCAAGAAGCCCTCCTATCCCGAAGAGGCCTATTTCACCGAAGGGATCTCGAGAGTACGAAAAAAATGGTTAAGAAACCTCTGACACGCCGCCCTCGCACACGTCCTGACATGCTGCCCTCGTACACGCCCTGACACGTAGACCTACTATGGCCGTAGCTTCTGGCCAAGATGGCCTATAGCCAGCTAGATGTCCCCTTTCCCGAAGGAATGAACTACATCCGATCGAACACGTGTCATGATCTGAGTGGGCTATGTCAGGCGGACTTCTCCTTATATCCTTCTATAAATACTTGGGAAATGACCTTAGTAAGGGAGAGAGGAGACTGGACCCACAAGAGAAACATATTTTCTATTCTTTACTTATCACTCTTGATCTCGCTAAATACTGACTTGGGCGTCAGAGGCCCCTTCCCTGGAAAAACACTCCGAGGACCTCCTAACCTTTGTTCTTTGAGTGTTTCAGGAAATCTCACCCTAGAAGTCTTTTCTTCAAATGCCCTTCTCCCCGAAAGTCCATTCTAGGCTTACCATGTCATACAACGAAGATGCCAACAGGCATCACATCTCAAATTGCTCTTCTAAGTGCAAGCTAGGCATGAAAGGTCTCAAACCTCTAAGGCATTGTTTCAGTGTAAAATATCTGAAGGAAGTCCTGTGGGTCCTCATGTGCTCAAGATGATTTGGTACATTGAGAATCATGAAAGTTTGGGATTTGCTCTTCAGAAAGAGTTGGCAATTGATGTAGTCTTACAATCATTTCCTGAAAGCTGTAGTTAGTTCATCATGAACTATAACATGAATGACATTGGCAAGTCACTCACTGAATTGCTCAACATGTTGAGAACTTCTAAGCAAAACCTTAAGAAGGCTAAGCCCATTTTGATGGTTCAAAAGGGCAAGGGCAAAGGAAAGGGAAAAGCCAACAAGAAAAATGATAAAGCTAAAGGAAAGTCTAATGCTAATTCTTCTTCAGCTGCACTGAAACCAAAAGGTGGTGGGGCAAAGGAAGGGGACTGCTTCCATTGTAAGCAACATGGACACTGGAAGCACAACTACAAGGTCTATCTTGAAGAACTTGTTAAGGAGAAGGGAAGTAAGACTTCTACTTTAGGTATTCTTATTATAGAGGCTAACTTTTCTACTTCCTCATCTTAGGTATTGGATACTGGATGTGGATCTCACATTTTTGCAAATGTGCAAGATCTAAGTAGGAGTAGAAGATTGGCCCGAGGTGAAGTGGACCTATATGTTCAAAATGAAGCAAGGGTTGCTGCCATAGCCGTAGAGACTTATGTTCTTACTTTACCTAGTCGATTAGTTTTAGAATTAGACAACTACTACTTTGTGCCTACTATTAGTAGAAATTTGATTTCTATTTCTAGCTTGGACAAGAAAGGTTTTTCATTTATGATAAATGACAAATGTTGTTCTATTTATTTGAATGAAATCTTTTATGGTAGTGCTCAACTTACCAATGGGTTATATGTTCTAGAACTCAAAAATCCAATCTATAATGTGAATACAAAGAAGGTCAGATTGAATGATTCAAGCCCGACCTATCTTTGGCACTGTCGCTTGGGCCATATAAACAAGACCCACACATCCGAGCTCCATAAGGATGGACTCTTGGACTCATCATTTTGAATCATATGAGACATGTGAGTCATGTTTGTTGGCCAAGATGACCAAAGCCCCATTCACAGGGCAAAGTGAAAGGGCTAATGACTTACTACGACTCATACATAGTGATGTATGTGGCCATATGTCTACACATGCTAGAGGAGGCTTCTAATACTTCATTACCTTTACTGATGACTTTAGTAGATATGGCTATGTGTATCTCATGAGACAAAAGTTAGAATCCTTTGAAAAGTTCAAAAAATTGAAGAATAAAGTGGAAAACAAACTTAGGAAGAGTATCAAAGTAATTCAATCAGATCAAGGTGGAAAGTTCTTAGATTGAGAATTCCTTGACTATCTAAAGGAATGTGGTATAGTATCACAACTGTATCATAACTCACTCCACCTAGTACACTTTAATGGAATGGTGTATCTGAAAGGAGAAATTAAACTCTATTAGACATGGTTCAATCTATGATGAGTTAAGTTGACCTTCCAAACTCTTTTTGAGGACATGCTCTAGAGACAACGCTTTTACACTAAACTGAGTTCCATCTAAATCGGTTCAAAAGACACCATATGAGATATGGAGTGGGAGTCATCCTAGTTTGTCTTTTATGAAGATTTGGGGCTATGATGGTCATGTGAAACATTAATCCTCTGACAAACTAAGGCCCAAATCTCATAAATGCCTCTTTGTTGGGTATCCTAAAGAAATAAAGGGCTACTATTTCTACAATCCTTCTGAGCAAAAAGTGTTTGTTGCTCGAACTTATGTCTTTCTAGAGAAAGAGTTTATCTATAACGGAACCAGTGGGAGGAAAGTGGAACCTGAAGCAATTCAAGAACAATAAGGGGACATCGAACCTGAAATGGAACCTGAATAGACACCACAAGATGTTGTGGTTCAGGAGTCTATTCATGTAGCACAGTGCCCACATAAGTCCGTTAGGATTCGGCATGAGCCTGAAAGATATGGATTTCTTGTGACTTGCACTAGTGATGTGATGCTCATGGATTAGGATGAGCCTACAACCTGCCAACAAGCTATGTCAGGGCCTGACTCTGAGAAATGGCTAATGGACATGAAGTCTTAGATGGAATTCATGTACGTAAACCAAGTATGGACTTTGGTTGATCCACTTGATAGGGTCAAACCTATAGGTTACAAATGGGTTTTCAAGAAGAAAATTGACATGGATGGTAAAGTGATTACTATTAATGGATGATTGGTTGTAAATTCATGGTATTGACTATGATGAAACTTTTTCACCAGTTGCCATGGTTAAATCCCTCTGAATTTTGTTGGCTATTGCTGCACACTATGATTATGAGATATGACAAATGGTTGTCAAAACTGCATTCCTAAATGGAATGTTACTTGAGCATGTGTACATGACACAACCTGAGGGGTTTTGTCACTCCTAAGAATGCCAATAAAGTGTGCAATTTGCATAGGTCCATTCATTGATTAAAGCAAGCTTCTTGAAGTTGGAATATTTATTTTGATGAAGCAATCAAAGAGTTTGGTTTTATCAAAAATGAAGATGAACCTCTTGTCTACAAGAAGGTTAGTAAGAGCGCTATTATTTTCTTGGTGTCGTATGTAGATGACATACTACTCATCGGGAATGACATTCCTGAGCTACAGTCTGTAAAGACTTGGCTAAGGAAATGTTTCTCTATGAAGGACTTGGGTGAAGCAGCCTATGTGTTAGGCATTAGGATCTATAGAGATAGATCTAGAAAGCTTCTCCGCCTAAGTCAGATTATATACATTGACAAGGTGGTAAAGAGGTTCAGCACGCATGATTTCAATAAAAGATTCTTGCCCATGTCACATGGTATAACTCTTTCTAGATCTCAATGTCCGAGTACACTCAAGAAGAGAGAGCACATGAGTAAGATTCCATATGCCTCAGTAATTGGATCTATCATGTATGCCATGATATGTACTCATCCTGATGTCCTGTATGCCTTGAGCATGACAAGCAGGTACCAATCAAACCCTGGCAAAAATTCACTGGACAGCTGTTAAAAACATCCTTTAGTATTTACGAAGGACTAAGGATGCATTCTTTGTCTTTGGAGGTGAATATGAGCTCGTTGTAAAGGGTTACACCGATGCTAGCTTCCAATCCAATAAAGATGATTTTAGATCACAATCTGGTTATGTGTTTTGTATTAGTGGTGGTTCTATAAGCTGGAAGAGTTCAAAGCAAAAGAAAATAGTGAACTCTAGAACAGAATCTAAGTACATTGCTGTCTCTTATGCTGTGAAGTAGGCAGTTTGGATCAATAAGTTCATCACTGAACTTGTAGTGGTTCCAATTATTGCTGACCTGATAGAGCTTCATTGTGACAACAATGGAGCAATCATATAGGCTAAGGAACCTCGATCTCACTAGTGATCCAAACACATACTCCAACGTTATCATCTCATCAGGGAGATCATTGAAAGGGGTTATGTGAGGATATACAAGACTTCGATAGACAGCAACACTACTGATCTGCTGACAAAGCCCCTTACACAGTAGAAGCATGATATCCATTCTAGGTCCATCAATATTAGATACATGAATGATTGGCTTTAATGTAAGTGGGAGATTGTTAGTGTTGTGCCCAAAAGCCATTCATGAAGTGATTGTATTTTTGCACATTGAACCATGATATTTTTATTAAAGGCATTAATCCAGCAACTATGTTTGTTGTTTTATTTCTGTGTAACATGATAGACATAATTGTAACCCTAGAATAATGATATTATCAAATGTCCCTGTTCTAGTATTATTGTGGAAAAGGTTACAATAATACATAACGACTAGCATATGTGGAGGCTAATATGAGATATGTAGGTGATTCTAATAGTGATCACGGTATATGTAGTCCTTTGACCTAAGGTCATCAAGGTTCCCTGCATATGAGTCACAAACTTTGATACTTCCCTTTGTTGCTCATAACTGAGTGAACTTGAAGGAGGTCATTGGGTATGTCACATATCATGCGGAGGGTTTTGTATGATCAAGATGGGATTTGTCCCTCCTATGTAATGGGAGTGATATCTTTGGGTGTCAGGACCATTCCTTAGTGCTTGGCTTAGGCCAAGATTGCCAGGAAATAAAGGCGAGGGACTTAATTGGAAAAGTAAACACAAGTGTATGTGCAGAACTAGGTTCATTTGAGTGAAAGCTGCCCATTCGGGTGAAATTTTGCCATTCGGATGAAATTTGACACATGAGATAGTGTTTTTGTTAGTCAGTGAACTTTCGGGTTCTAAATGCACATGGAAAAAGAGCCTTAAGATTATGGCAAGGAAATAAAGGTGAAGGGCTTGAATGAAATTAAGAGAAGTGATGTGTGTGCAAAAACAAGAAGCCTTGGGTTCGATGAGCACATGAAATAATGAATATGTTGTAAATGGTGAGAAACAAAGTTTTGTCGCCATTTTGTACTCTTAACCGAGTGATTTAAATGAGACTATGAGGTCTTGAGTACTTAATGGGGCCATACAAAGTTTGTGAGGCCAAGAGTGGGCATTATACCATTTTTGGTGCATTTGGCGTGTAACCGGCTAATGCATGCTTCCACTCAAACCTTAGTACTTATTACCATCCTTAGTCTCGGTTTAAACAAGTTTGGTGTGTTGCTGCCGAGTTCATGCCGAATTGTTGATGAATTGAAGCTTGGAAATGAAATCAAGCTTGGATTCCTCAATTTTGGTGGTAGGCGACCTTGAGTTTCAAGTTTGGAGCTTGGAATTGAAGAAACAAGGTTTGGCCAAGAGTTGTTCAAGGTCAATTTGAGGTAAGATTCACAGTTCACTAGTATTTCTTGGTAAATTTCCATGATCAAGTGATTATGATGACTAAATGAAGTCCTTGTTGTGCTACGCAACCTTGATTTTTAAGTTTAATCTCGGCCTTAGACATACAAGTTCAACAGAGAACTCAAGCTTTGTGTTGGAAAGGTATGGTTTCACTTCTACTTGAATGCTTGGTAGAATTCCATGATCAAGTAGATAAATTAATTAGGTGATGGTTAAGATTAAGCCATATGATCTTAGTTACTTGATGGGCATATTAAGGTGATACGGTTTTATTAGAATTGGTTAGCTAATCAAGTAATGGCATGTGCTAGAAACTCTAGTGAGTGAGGCCAACTTGCTAGAAGTTTCAGAGCTTTAGTGGATGGTGGATTAAATTATGAAGAATTGTGTGCAATGATGCACAAGGGCACATGCGAGGGCCTCGGCCGAATGAACATTGTGGTGTGTGAATGTGTACCTTGTGTGCTTGAGTGATTTCATTGTGCTTGTTAACCCATTACATTCATGTTCATGCTTATATGCCTCGGTTATCATTGTATCTTGTATATTGCTGGTGTTTTGGTGTTTCCATGTTTTCTTTTGCAGGACATCATAAGCTTGAGGAGGCTAAGTCTTGAGTTGATACTGTTGGGTTTCGGGAGCCAAACAGCGCAGCGGAATTTAACCGAAACCCTCCAGGATCCAAGTGAAACGGGGTAAACCGGGTGTTCGAAAATTTCATACCTAATTTTCGGTTGAGATCTCTCACTCAACTGTAGAGTCGAATCACAAAACCTGAACAGTTGACGTGTTCAGGCTCTCTATGGTATCCACACGAGCCTCTCGGGATCACCACGCTTCCACCACGTCCCGGCAGATGCGTTTCTCTTGCGCACGCAGTGCTAGCTTGCGTCCTCCAAGGAATTGCAAGAGAAGAGTGTGGCTGTCCTTTTTGGGAGGCTAGGGCAAGGAGACCTGCGAATTTCTCACTTAAAAGTTGTATTTATAGTGAGACTCAACTTCCAGGCCTAATGGGTTTCAAAGCCCTAATCCAATTAGGATTTAATTTCGGGCTTAATAATGGCTCAACTCCTTGGGCCCATTATTAATACGAAATTAAAGTGAAACCATAACCCAAATAATTAGCCCATGCACTCTAATGATCCAAATAGCTCTATGTGTGCGACCCAATAGGCTCTTGCCATGTTGGCAATGATCATAAATCACATTTATGATCATAAGCAATGAGCGGTGTCTAGCAACACATCATTGCTACCCAAGTGACAAGATTGTCGGTGAATCGACTAAACCTTTATGATCATCACCGATATATGCCATTGTCCCTTTGTCCAAGATATCAAGACTAAGCACGAGACATGGAATGTGTCACTCTCGTATAGCCCAATCTTTGGTTTCTTGATTACCGAGTAGACCAACTTAAACTGACGACATTGATATCATATATCAACTCATCGAAGCATGGCCATGCATTTTCTAAGTCTCACTCTATCAAGGGGCCCAAAGATATCACTCCCGTTACATAGGAGGGACAAATCCCATCTTGATCATACAAATCCCTCCGCATGATATGTGACATACCCAATGACCTCCTTCAAGTTCACTCAGTTACGAGCAACAAAGGAAAGTATCAAAGTATGTGACTCACATGTAGGGAACCTTGATGATCTTAGGTCGAAGGACTACATATACCATGATCACTATGAGAATCACTTATGACACTCATATAACGATCCATGAAGTGTTCTCATGGTGGGTCGGTCCAGTACACAAGTTCTCCAACTTGTACCCATATGTAGACTAGATATCTCATATTAGTCTCCACATATGCTAGTCATTATGTATTATTGCAACCCGCTCCACAATAATACTAGACTAGGGACGTTTAAGAATATCATTATTCTAGGGTTACAATTATGCTTATTACATTACGCAGAAACAAAACAACAAACATAATTGCTGGATTAATGCCTCAATAAAATATCATGACTCAATGCGCAAAAATACAATCATCTCATGATTGGCTTTTTGGGCACAATACTAACAGATACTCAGCTTAACTAAATAAACTCATAAACGAGTTGTTGTGGTAGTGAACCCTACTGAGTAATTGTCACTCATTGCCCATACATTTCTGTTTCAGGAAAAGACATTTAGCTTGAGTAGTTGAGGTTGTGTGGATTTTTCTTCAGTACTAGTAACCTTGGAGTTCAAGGCAAGTGCCAATGAGTGCTTGGCTTATGATCATGGTTATATATTCACAAGTCTTATGTAATTAGTGTTTGGCTGAAACTTATGCTCTAAGTTGTGCAGGCTTGAGTAGTTGTGGGACTGTCTAGGTGGGCAGCTATGGATGTGTGGACTATTGCTCTGATAGTGGTTTTCATGTTCACGACAATGAACATGGCTATAGGTCTTGTGCTGCACTATGTCCTGCTTTATGGTACACTCAAAGTGCTCTTTGGAGAGTAGGTTCCTTGAGGAAGCATGACTTGGTGGGGGTGACTATGGGTTAGTATTGGCATGGCCAAATTAGGTGTACCCTTATAGACTACTTTTTTGTGTACATGTATGTGGTCTCGGGTGCCCTTAGGTTTTGTTGTACTTGAAGTATTTTGTTTACCGAGTTGTGCTTGGTTATGCTTGGCTCTGGCAATGTACATGATGAATGCTTATGGGCCAATTTGTGGCATGTTTATGTCAATGTTGGATGAGTTTCATGTTGTGAACCCCTTATGCATTATTCATGGCCGAATGCTTATTTGCATCCAAACTTTGATTTTCAAACGTTATGGAATCTTGGGCTCCTTGGTTGCCATATACTAAGTAGCACACTTGACTAGCACACATCCTAGACACTTAATTACAAAAGTGTTTGCCTTGCTTCAATTACAAGTTCTCCTTTACAGCGTTGCTTGTATTGCAAGTTAGGGGTAGTGGGTCTTGCTTTTGTTGCAAGTAACTGCTTTAACTCTTTTAAAAGCCTCCTAAGCCACCTCTTAGGCCCATTAACTTAAGAAAATAAGACTTAAAGTCATAATACAAGGTTGGCCGAATTGATTTCTCCTAATAACACTTGAAATCTCACTAATTTGGCAATTTTTTAATTAGATGATGGTGAGTGGTACTGAGAGTGCATGGGCTGGGGCCTGTCTAGGGTGTGACATTGGGCCCCTTAATAGAGTGAGACTTAGAAAATGAATTGCCATCCTTAGATGAGTTGATATACAATATCAATGTCATCAATTTAAGTTAGTCTACTTGGTAATCAAGAAACCAAAGATTAGGGTATACGAGAGTGACACATTCCGTGTTTTGTGCCTTGTTTTGATATCTTGGACAAAGGGACAATGGCATATATGGGTAATGATCATAAAGGTTTAGTCGAATCACTAACAATATTTTCACTTAGGTAGCAATGATGTGTTGCTAGACACCGGTCATTGCTTATGATCATAAATATGATTTATGATCATTGCCAATGTGGTAAGAGCCTATTGGGTTGCACACAAATAGCTATTTGGATTATTAAAGTGCATGGGCTAATTATTTGGGATATGGTTTTATGATAATTTCTTGTTAATAATTCACCCAAAAGCTGAGCCGTTATTAAGCCCAAAATTAAAGCCTAATTGGATTAGTGCTTTGAAACCCATTAGGCTTGGAAGTTGAGTCTCACTATAAATACAACTTTTAGTGAAAAATTCGCAGCCTTGCCTTAACATCCCAAAATAGACAGTCATACTCTTTTCTTGCTATTCCTTGGAGGATGCAAGCTAGCACTGCGAGCAAAAGAGAAACACATTTGCCGGGATGTGGTGGAAGCTTGGTGATCTCGAGAGCCTCATGTGGAAACCATAGAGACCTTGAACTTGTCAACTGTTCAGGTTTTGTGATTCGACTCTACAGTTGGATGAAAGGTCTAAACCGAAATTAGGTATGAAAATTTTTGAACACCCGATTTACCTCATTTCACTTGGATCCTGGAGGGTTTTGGTTAAATTATGTTGTGCTTGTTTGGCTCCCGAAACCCTACACCTTTTCCACTACACCAGTAAATAGTGTGGATGTAAATCTTTCTATAATCAAATAAACTTGTGAACTCACAGGCAAGTGCACCTCTCATAAAAGTATAGCAGTGGCAAACGGAAAAATCATTTTCCCCTAAGGAAAAGAGGTTGTCTACCATACTAAATATCTCACTATTGTCTAGCCATCAATTAAGGAGTTTGTTTAACTAACTATTATAAATTAACTAAACTAAACTAAACTAATGCAGCAACATAAATTGGCAGTGGAAATTAACTAAGATAATTGACAATAGGAAACCTCATACTAAGATATCAACTGGCAGTGAAAATTAACTAAGACAACTAACAATAGGAAACCTCATACTTAGAATCGAAGCCCCTAAGAAATTCCTTTACATTGGTTTTACTTTGTTGTGATAAGAATGTAATATACTTGGAACATCGAGTACTACCTTTTGTGGATTAGCTCCCTACTATTCCCCTTACACTAACCCTATTGTTAAGTCACCAATAGCGTGTCCAGGCTTACTCCACTTCCTATGAATACATTACAAGTCCAACAACCCACTACTATGTTTCACCCTAGTCTGAAGGTTTGATACCATACCTATTACTCGATGATTACAATAGTATCCATTTTATCCAATGGTGATCCACAACAAATATACTGGATATTATCTGATATCTGTTCATCATAAAAAATTGAATTAATAGGGTAGCTACTATTAATTAACGTGACAAAGGACATTGAATAAATCACAAGAAAAACACATAATCATATTAAATCAAAAGCGATCATAACAAAAAAGTCATCCTAAGGTTCATCTACTCAAAGCATGAGTTGGAAAAGTTTAGCTCACAATGCCAAAAAATAAACACCAAAGAATCAAAGGAAAACTAAGAAGAATAATTCATGGCTAAATTTCTTCTCCTCCAAGAAAATCTTCGATCCAGTGTTCATAAAATGGTGTCACTCATGAGAATTGCCTCCTATAGCTTACCTTCATAAAAAACTCTATATCTCCATTTTTCCTTTCTCTTCCTTTTTTTTCTGAATGAACCCAAGAAACCCTAAAATTTAGGTAAACATGATTTGGTGCATGGTTGTGCAACTTTCTGGGAACTTAAAATCTCACTAATTTCAACATTGTTTGGAACATGGGCGTGTAGGGTACTACATGGATATGTATGACGGTGTGTAAGGTCTAAAACTTCACCAAAACTTGCAATTTAGCTTTGAAACTTTTCTAAAATCCTTCATAACTCAAATGAAGTTGAAATGTGACGTGAAAAAGTAATATGAACCAATTAAGCACCATATTCTAGTAAAAATATTTCTATGGACAAATAAATACAAGGAAAAAAACATATAGAAAACATGACTAAAGATGAGCATATCACCTATCATAATGTAGGCAAAAAATAACCACGCATAAGTAATACACCAGCTAGGGCGTTAGTACCAATGTGAGATCTATGTCTACCCTCATGTACTTTTCTCAGGATTGATCCCACATCATCCTCTCTGATGCATTTTTGCAAGTCGCTAGAATTCCCTTGCCGATATAATTCTTCACTGATGCAGAAATATCTAACACTCTTTATTTAAACTATTGCTACTTCTAAAGGGTCTTCAAGTAACTTGCCGTCTGGTAAGTAACTCTACAGTGGTGCTCTCCACTCCCTTTATTCTTAATAGATGCAGCATGATAATATTTTTGGTAATCCATTTTTTGGTGTGATTACTGCATTTTGCTAGGGTATTTCCCCTAGTATTCTCTTATTTAGGTACCTTTTTTATGAGTACTTTTTCAAATTTTTCCATCATCTTTTTTCATGTGGTCAAAATATTTTTGGGGCCTTGGTTCCTTGACCTCATATTCTTTATTCAGTTGCCAAGCTAGAAGTTGGGAATTGCTGCAAGCTCAAGAAGACCTGATGCCCATATTTTTTATGAGCTCTAGCCCCGAAATAGAAGTTTGGTATTTGGCAATGTTATTCGTTACTTGGAATCTAAACATGATGGATGTAGAAGTTTCCATCCCTTCTAGATGTTGTACCAATATGCCAATGCCCTGACGATGAACTCTTGAGGCTCTATCAATGAAGAGAGACCACCTCAACATTTCCTCATCTTCCATGGAGGCCTCGCCTTATGCTTCTGAAGGTAACTTGGCTATGAAGTCTGCCAAGGCTTGTGCCTTGATGGCCTTCCTTGGTTCATAGGATATGTCAAATTCACCAAGTTCTATACACCACTTAGAAAGTCATCTTGAATGGTTGATCTGCTTTATGACATATCTAAGAAATAAACTACTTTGAATGATAATAGAATGTCGTTGAAATTAGGTTTAAAGTTATCATCTAGACAATAATAGTGCATAAATCACTTTCAGTAGCACCGGGTAATTCACTTGAGCTCCGTGTAGTGACTTGCTCACATAATACACTGGGCATTACTGTTAATTTTCTTCTTCTTTTACTAACACTAAACTTACAACCTTTTCACTCACTGTCAGGTAAAGTATGAGAGGTTTCTTCATCAGCTATCAAAGTGTTGGTTATTTAGTCAAATAGTTCTTCAACTTTTTCTAGAAGCCTTGGAATTGCTTGTACCAATAAGATTAGGCTTCTTCAATGCCAACCAACCCCTTCATTTCCATTGTTAGGATTTTAAAGTAGGGCCTACATTGATCATCGTCGTGAGAAATAAATTGATTGAGTGCTGTTATTTTCCTAGTAAGTCTCTGGATGTCCTTGACTATTTTTGGGGTCCTTTAAGAAATTAAAGCCTAAATTTTTTCTGTATGTGTGTCGATTCCTCATTTAGAGACCATGAAGTAGAGGAATCTTCCCATGCCAACTCTAAGCTTGCAATTTTTTGGATTCAAACATATGCCAAACTTTCTTAATTACTGAAACATTTCTTGGAGATCTATGATGTGATCAAGGTATTATGACTTTTCACAATCATGTCATCAATGTACACCTCCATATTTCTCCTAATTTTCTTGGCAAACACTTTATCCATCAACCACTAGTATGAGGCTCCTGCATTTTTTTTCCCAAAAGGCATCCTTATGTAAAAAAAGATGTCCTCATCGGTTATGGATGATGTTTTCTCTTCATCAGTGGGATTCATCTATACTTAATGATGCCCACTGAAGGCATCAAGGAAACTTAAAGACTTATCTTAAAGTCAAGTCTACAAGCTTGTCGATTAAGGGCAGATGGTATGAATCTTTTGGACATGTATCATTAACTCTAGTAAAGTTTTTACACATCCGAAGATTGTCGCTCTCCACTTTTGTGGCAATCACCACATTACTTAGCCAATCTTGATACTTAACTTCTCTTACCATATCTACCTTTAGAAGTTGTTGGATTTCTTACTTAATGAAAGATATCTTGTTTAGGGCAACATTGCATTTTTTTTGTCTTATCAGTCATGCTTCGGGATCAACATATAAGTTATGTTGAATAATATCTGAGTTAATCCTAGGCATGTCCATCAGTGAGTAAGCAAAAATATCTTTATTTAATGTTAAAACATTATAAGTTTGGTCTTTCCTTCCTCGGGCTTATTCTTCCAGATTTTAGTGCTTTGGCCCTTAATGAGCTCTAGGTTTTCTATTTCTACATCCATTTATTTAACATTAGAGTCTTCAATTCCCTAAGAGTCATCTAAGGTTGGTGCAGTCGATGTGTGAACCCACTTCTTCGAGGGGCTTGGTGAACCTTTGTGAAGGCCTCCAAACTTCAGCTTGATCAATTATGATGATTGCATGCTTTTTCTTTGTCTCTAACATAAAAGTCATGTACTTGACATCGGATGCCATATAGAGGCTTCCTTGAGTATGTTTGCTGATTATGGCATTGTAAGGTGAAGGTATATTAATGACAATGGATTTTTCCATTATGGAAGCATAAAGGTCTTTTGTGCCTTCTACAGCCTTCCCCTTTAGCATGAATGGCAAATCAATGCTGTCGACCATAGGTTGTTTGTTAGGCCCTACACCATATGTGGGAAAGGTCATTGGCTTTAGTTTCTCTACTGATATACCTAAGTTGGGCACTATATATGCGAATAGGATGTCGGCATTTGATCCATCATCATAAAGGACCATTTTCACATCCTAATTGGCTATTTAGCCCGTGATTAAGAATGGGTCTTTGTAAGGAAAATTGATAACAAATCCATTAGGCTTATTCATTGCTTTGCTGAAATCAAGGATGGGTATTTCCCTCCCCTTCATTTTCCTTTTTGCCAAAGGAAAGCCAATAGTAATAGTTTGGATGACAATCTTTAGTATCATGCCCATGGTCCCAATGATACTGGTAGTACTTCTTCATATTCTTTTTGTTGTTGGTGGACATCAGTTTAGGCTTTTAGACCCTTCATCTTTCGAGGGCTGCAAAGATGTTGGCCCTAGAAGTATTTATGGTAGTGAAAGTTGGTGGCTCTTTCATTCTACAGCTCTTCCAATACTGTTTACTGCCGCTAGCTTTACCCCGATGTGTCAATTGGCATCCCTGATCATGTGTCCATCCTTTCATCATCGGCAGTCATTTTCTTAGTTATCGTATATTGTTCGGCTAACTAATATAGTCTTTCCATTGTGGTTGGGATATACTTTGATATCTCAAGGGCTAGGTTGGAAGCTACCTCAAATCCCCTTTCAAGTGTCAAGATCCAAACTTCAAGTGAGAAACCAATGGCCTTAAGAGCTTCATGATTAAATCAGTTGACATAGTCCCAAGGAGACTTATTGTCCCATTAGGTTATGCCTAACAACTAAGCAACCATTGTAGTTAAAGGATGACTTCTAAGAAATTGGTGTGTGAAAGCACTGGATAGCTCATGAAAGGTAGCCATAGAATAAACAGCTAAAGAGTTGTACCAAGCTATCACTGGGTTAGAGAGGGTTATGTTGAAACAATTGCACAACATTGCCTCACTAGCTCCACTAAGCACCATGTTTTTGCGATACTTTGAGTGATGTGTTTTAGGGTATCCCTGAAATCATAAGAGTCTAACCAAGCGACTCTAAAGCCTTATAAGGATGTTTGCATTCCTAATGGCATGGATAAAGGGGGACTCATCTCCAATTAGTGTTCTAGACCGGCATGTGCATAAAAGCTTTCCCAATATATTTTTTTCCATTTTATCTTTCCCAACCTTCATTTTTTGCTAGACCTAGGCTAATTAGGAATGAAAGACTAAGCCTAGCACAAGGTTAACTAGTGCACTTGGTGGGCCTTAAGGACACATGAGGCAATAGCAAAGGTAGTCCTACCCGAATGTGCACTTGTGCACAGTTGGTGACCTAAGAAGATTAGTGGGTTAACTAGTTTGGGCACCTAATTGCACATATTTTTAGGTGTTGTAAATGACACTAAATATTGTTGGAGAGCTACATGGCACCACGCAAGAAAATGACTCTATCGAGGCTAGCTTTTTTGCCCATTTACATGCCATTTGGCACATGACCAAATTTTGCATGCCTCCACTACATGGTCGATTGTCTAAGCGGGTATTGAGCCAGACAAACTTAGAATGCTGTAAGGGCTACATCTTACCATCAGGTATAAGTGATGTGTATGCTAGCTAGCTAAGTAAAGGCAAGTACTAGGGTTCTAACATGGGTCGGCCAACCTATGGTTGAACCTGGAGCTTTATCTGAACTAGTGACCAATGGAAGTAAGACTTGAACATGATATGGTGTGCACTTGCGATTGTTGTTGTTGGCCAAGATCCATGGCTATGTGTTTGGTGTGTGAGTTGTGTGTTTTGATGCTTTGTATGTGCTTGCTAACCCTTTTAGCTTGCTAGTTGATATATTTGTGCATAGTTTATATTTTTCATGTTTTCATGTCTTAATGCAGGTTTAAGCTAATGTATGAGAGGTTAAGCCTTCGGGCTTAACTAAATAGGTTCATAAGAGCTGTGTGAATCCTTATTGAGTTATGTATATAACTCATGCCCTGTAATTATATGTTTTTAGGAAAGGATAATGAGCTTGAGTAGCTTGTGTGATAAGGAATATGTTTCAGTTGTACTAAGGTGTGTACTCAATCTGAGAGCAAGCTTAATAAGTGTAAGTACAAGTCTTGTGTATGTGCAAGCTCAAAAGTTTGTGTTGCTTGCAGGCTTTGCTAGTAGTTGTGGGAACGGTCTAGAGTCATGGATGTGTGCTCATGGGCTTTGGTTTTGTGGATTACAATTCAGATTATGGATATAGTGGTGGGACTTGTGTTGTAAATCACCATTTTGTACTTCATGTTTAAGGTAGCTTTTGGGTACTTTTAGTACCATTGGTTGTAATGACTAATTTCAATACTATGTATTTTGAGTGGTCTTGGAAGTGTTCCAAGGACTTATGCACTAGTTTGGTATGTGTTTATAAGGTTGGCCTTGGTTGGCCTTCCTAAACTTATGTATGAAGATGATGGGTCCTAGGCCTAGTGTAATTGCCTTGTTGATAGTATGATGCTTATATGAGATTTCTATCATAAGCCCATGTATGTTATGAACCTCTCTTGAATGTGCTTATGCATAAAACTTGAAAGTATGTGTTATAAAAAAAACCTTACTGGAATTGGCTTATTGGTTGTCATGCATTATGAATGCACATTTGATGAGCAAACAAGTATAGCACATGATTGTTTAAGTTTAAGTCTTGCCTTGTGATAAAAGTAACTAATAGGGCTTATCTGGTTGACTTCTTGTAGTGCTCCCTAGTGTTCTGGCCTTATGGTCTCTCTGTGTGTGTGTCTTGGTAGGGTGCCCGGCCAAGTGTTAGTTGTACTTTTTGACCCTTGTTTGTGCACATAGGACACTTGAGTTTTAGTGTCCTAGGAGGACACATTGGGCTAGCCATAGGTGCACATGGGTTGGGCTGTAAAGACTCTCCTAGTGTTTCCTCTACATTGAATATTGAGGTAAGTAAATCCTAAGTTATTTCCCACAAATAATTTTTATTAAGCAAGGAAAACAAGCTAAGTAAGGTTAAATTGAGTTCCAAGGTGTAGTTGGCACCTAAAGGGCATGGAGGGCAAAATGGTAATTTTTACCCAAGTTAGTGGCATGACTATAATTTCAATAAAATACGTTCATGAAAGTGTTTTGAGGTAATTCATGTAAGATCATAAGTGTTTATAGCCCTGTGAACCAATAGTGAAAGTTAAGGGTGAAAAATGCACTAAGTGAGAAGTTAAGATATTATGTCTTACAATGGCTTAAGTGGCCTAAGGGAAAAGTGTTTGGGTAAGAAAAACCTTTCTTTAGGAGTAAGGAGTGATTGTGTGGGAAATGTTTAAGTGGCCTAAGTGATGCAAAGTTAAGTTTGAGGGCCAAAGTGTCAAATGGAAGAGAGGATGGCTATATAAGTGGAGGAAACATCGCTATTCATCATCTCCCCCATTTTCCATTTTCATGGCTCTCTCTCCTCTATAGCTCTCCACCTTCAAAGTTCCCATTCTAGCCAAAATTCCATGAATTTTGAAGGTTCCAAAGCTATCCCAACAAGCCTTAGCTCATTTTTGGTGGATTTGGTGCATTTAGAGTTGTTCTTGTAAGTTTTTGGTTCAAACCCTAAGGTAAACATCTTTGATCCTTATGGGTTAGTTCTAAGCTTGTTGAATGGTTAGAAATGGTCTTATTTTTGTGCCCTTGGTGTCCAATTTGGTTGAATTCAAGCTTGGAACTCAAAGGAACTCTATAGAGGTCAAGTGTGTTTGTTGCTTGTTTTTTACTTTAAGGATGACTGAGGTAAGGGATTTAAGTTAATTCTATTCAAAAAAATGCATATAATGTAGTATTACATGTGTAAATGTAGTATTACATGTGTGAATGAAGTAGAAACAAGACCCATGTTAATTGGCCTTGGGATGGGAAAGTTTGAGCAAGTTTCGTGCAAGTTCGCATGTTGTCGCGCAGTGTTGTAGTGCATTGGCGACATGTCATTGTTGGTGATGCCATTTGGTGTTGAATTGGAGATACATCACCAGTAAACGTTAGGATTCCTGAGCATTGATGACTTTGGTGACACATCATTGATGGTGTCACCAAGGCATTAGTCCCTCAAGCTTTAGGCTTCCTAAGAATGTCTCAAACTCTCGGTTGTCATCCTTAGGTTAATTTAAGATGTTTTGTAGCCTCGATTGGCTCTAGAAATCTTTCCTAAGTTTAGAATTATGAATTATTTTGGTGGTAGCTAAATGGTGTGGTTAAGGTAGGGTAAGTAATGGTAGCTAAGGGGGTTAAAATGCTTAAGTTGCTAAGGGAGCACTAAGGAGATTAACGTGGGTTTCAGATTCTTTGTTAGCTAAGTGGAAGGTCTTAGACCTTTAGGCTATCAAAAGGAAACCTAAGAGGATCCCAACCAAACTTTATGGCTTGTTAAGTAAGCCACAAAGGAGCCCTAAGTTAAGCTCGAATAACTTGGTAAGTTGAACCACAGTAGCTGTAAGCGATGATTTACTCTAAGTAACTTGTCAGTGGCGGGAAAGGGTTGAGTAAATGGCGATTTACTCTAAGGTGCCCATAAGAGGACTTCATGGGGTTAGTTAAGTGCTAGCACAGGATACGAGGGCCAGTACCCCAGCTGTATGAGTTCTTGGCAGGTCTAGCACCTACAAGTGTAAGGAAGTCTTAAGTGCATCTGCATGTGCATATTTCATCCATCCATCCATCCATCCACTCATTATTTTTGCATTATTTGTTATTTTTATTGTTGACTCTGGTTGTGTAGTTGGTTCCTTGTTTTGTTTTGTATGCTTTATATATATATACTTGATGTGCTTTCTTTGCCACATATCTTTCCCCCTACTGGTACCGAATCCATTATTGAGCACTTTAGAGTACTTACCCTTTAAGTGTTGTGTAGGTTTAAGCAGGCTAGTTGGGCTTAACAATTGGTTAAGGGCAGCTGTTAAAGCTAAGTTTTATTGGTTTAAAGGTATTCTCTAAGTAGGAAACTTTACATTTCTAAGTTATTTATGGCATAAGGTAGTACTGACCAAAGTGTTTCTCTTACAGTTTAAGGCTAAGTGAGTACAAGGAAAGTGTGGCTCATCACTTGAAGCTAGCTTGCTTGGGTGAGGAACTAAGGATGGATCTTAGTAGATATAAGTTGCTTCTTCTAAATGTATGGTATTTTTATACAATAAGGACTGTCTTTACTAGTGTCCATTGGTGTGTATAGCACTAGGGTTACATTTGGGTGCATTTAAGTTTGAGATGTATGCACATAGTTGTTACTTGAAGTTAAAGCAACTAAATTTTTATGTCTTGGCTTGTTTTGAATTATGTTTTTGTTAACTGCCATGGCACTATTTTTGATGATATTTTAATTTAATTGTTATCGCATAGCCAGGACAATGCATGCGTATTTCCTATGTAGGGTAGGCTAAGTAGCTAGTTGCACGTAAAGATTTAAGATACCTCACAAGTAATAACTGGCCAATTGTAACCTAAGTGGGATCATAGTTCCCAAAGAGCTTACCAGTGTTAGCAATTTAGGGCACTAGGGTAACATTCCACCACAGTTGGTATCAAGGAACCCAAGGAAGAACATCATGAAATAAAAATAGGGGCTATAAGCTAATTGAATGGAATCAAGGAAGGTAAAGGACTAAGGGCATGAATATGCTCGAGGTCAAAGCTTGAACAAGGCTAAGGTCATGAACACCTCAATCACTAGGGAAGCACCGCCAGTACTCAAAGATAACCAAGAAAACTTACTTAGACCAATTGATTGGTCAAGGAGCTGATAATAGAGAGAGGTACCTTTAAGTTTATAGCATAGTAGTAAGTAGTTTTCTTGTTTAAATTGTTATGTCTATGGTTGTGACTAGCCTGCCTATAAAACTAGGATTACAATGGAAGTGTGGATATGTGAACCCATAAGAGCCCGAGAAGGGCACATTTCATTTAAACCCTTAGAGTGATTAAGGTTTTACGTAGAAGCTTAGGGGTAGTAAGTATGCAGTGATCTATGGTTGTGGTTTATCGGTTGGTGCACAGTGCTTAGGAAGAAGATTAGTGAAAGGGCTTAAGGGCTGACTAAATTGTGCCGGTCGTAAGTGACTCTTGGAAGTATTCTAAGGGTAAGGGTGACTTGCATGGAAAACTTGATAAGTCATGCCATGGGTTGAGCATTAAGTTGATTGAACTTGTACCAATGGTGTAAGGAGTACTTTGTGCATTATAGGGACAATTTATGGTGTAACGAGTACTTTTTGAACTATGGGGATAGTTTAAGGAGGGACAACTCTAAGGCGGTTATGGCTGGTTTAATTCTGAGAAGTGTTGCACGTTAGCTACTAAGGGTTACCAAGTAAGCCGAGATTGGATTCTCCAACCACCCGCAACTAAGGTAAGAGGGCTTATAAAGCCAAGAGTTAACTTTAGGAACCTGAAGTTTTGGAGTGAAGAAAAGTAAGTGGTACCCAAAGGACTTACAGTAATTGTTAGGAAATGGTTAAGTGAAGGTTGAGAACTATAACCCATAGGTCTCAAAATTATGAAGTTGTCTGAAAAGGGTGCGGTTCCTTAGGGATGGGAGTCCGTTGATTTTTGGCCAGTTGGTCAAGGTTCAAAAGTTAACCTTAGCCTTAAAGACCAAAAGGTAATATTCAGATCCTTAAGAAATTACAACCCAAAATAGGAGTGTAAGAGAAGAGCCATGAAAGCACCATTAGCCAAACAGCTTTATGGATAACTTAAGCAACTTAAAAAGGAGTTGCCCGAAATGGTTTTAAAATTGGGATCTCTAGCTGATAAGAACACCCATGGTGAGAGAATGAACTTTAAATGGTAAACTTATGCATAGTATTTTTGTTGTGGTCCGTGTAGAGCTAAGGCTACTCATGAAGAGTAAAGGTGAATTGAATAGTGTTCTCGAGCATTTGGGAGTTCATTCATTTTCGATAGTGGACACTCATGGTGACTTCAAAAGAGATGAGATAGCTTAGAACAAATAGGCTAAGAGTGCGGACCTAAATTAACCTAAAGGTTCGTAAGAAAAAAGACCCTAAGGTCCGAAGTGTACTCCACTATCAAAGGGTGTCAAATAAATCAAAAAGAATCGACAAAGGTTTAGATGGGTATCATTACTAAGTTAAGGTGTTAAATTTAAAGAAGCTCAAGATGGAGCTAAGTGTGAGTAGAGGTAATATCCTCATTAGTGGATTCAAGGCAACTAAAAGTTAAGGTTGTTCAAAGTTTAGTAAGCTTGCTTAGCCGAATAAGTTTATGAGATTCTTTATTTCCCTAAGGTGTAAAAGGTTACCTAAGTAGTTTAAGAGTCTAAGTGTGGTCAGTAGATGGCTAAGAAAGACACTTGAATGAGTAGGTAACTAAGAAAAGAACTAAAACCCAAGGTAAGATTGTCGAAACTAAGGTAGTTGGAACTACCTAATGAGTCCTTAAAGTTGAGCCACTAAATGATGGCCTTGGATCACTAAGAGCCCATGAGAAAGAGTATACTAAAGGCTCTAGTAAATTTGAGTGTTCAAAGAGACTTCAAGTGCCTAAGTGAAAGATAGGGCAAAGAGGTTCCAAGTAAGACTTCATCAGGCATAAGGTGCTTATAGGTCTCAGTTAAGCCTAAGGGTGCACACACTATGGGTTATGGGTGTGTAAATCACACTAAGTAGTCATGGTGGTTAGTGAATAAGGATATGCTAATGAGGCAATGACCTAAAAATGTGCCTAAGTATAAGGAAGCATGGTATAGGTACCAAAGTGGTCTCAAGTAAGGCGTAAGATTTATAAGTCTCATTGAAACACAATTGTGTGTTAGGAGTATTCATGGGCAATAGTCGGGTTGTGTTAACCTAGTGGGTTTAGGGTGTTAAGAAAGACCTCTATGGATTCCATGAGAAACCAAGATAAGAATGAGGGCAATTTCCAAATGCTAAGCAGGAATGAAGCAACTTGAGATTCCTAGGAAGGCCAAGGGTGTGGCATAAGTTGCAGGACACAATGTGTACACAAGTGTAGGAGCTAAGAAAGCACCATGTGATAGTCGAAGAGCTATCGCCCCCTAAAGGACTTCGCATGTGCGCACCACCCTTGGCCAGCAAAGCACCTCTGGCAGAAATAGACACGAAAAAACCCCGGCAAAGAGAGGGCCTCAGCACCCTCGGACAGGCCGGATAGGCGCTGCCCTCAAGAAACCCATGGGACCAACTTTGGACAAGAGAGGTCACCACCCTTCCCGAGGGTGACCTTGCGCCGACCTCACGTGCCCAAAACCACCTTCGGATACTCTTTGGGCCACCCTCGGAGCGCGCTCACGAAGTGCCATCATCAAGTACCCGAGGTTGACCTTGGGAGAGCCCAACCGAAGGTGCCTCGTACAAACAAGGGACCTCCTTCCAAAGGAGCTTGCCTCCCCGAATGAGCTCCGTACTCTGAAGGAGTTTGGTCCCCCGAAAAGGCCACGTGGACATACGACAAAAAGGCTAAGGAGTCTCTGACACGCTACCCTCATATAGCCCCCGACATGTCACCCTCAGACACGCTCTAACATTGTTACCCACTCTGGGGTAGTCCAGTTATGGTGCCAAAACTGTGCATTTAGACTCCCAGGATTGGTAATGTTCTGTAGGCCATCAGAACACTACCCGTAGTGTGCATACACAAGTGGCCCTCTTGGGCACTATGTAAATACATGCATATTGGTCCAACCATCACACACATATTCACATTTCATGCTCACCATGGCAGCAAAGAAGGAAAACACTAGCACAAGTCTTAGTTTTGGCTTCCACACATTAGGCAATCTTGTTAAGTTCTAGTGGCCAGCTACTGCACCTGTAACTTCCACTAATAAACTGTATCATTCTAGCCATACAGCCCCCTATTTTCTTTGCTCCATTATCAACTAGAGACTTAGATCAAACCAAGGAATTCTTTTTTACATCAATAGCCCACCTATGGGCCAAGTTATGGATTTTTTAAGTTGGTTACAAAATTCTGACCAAATGAACAGTAACTCAGCCAATTTTGCAATGTCATATCTTTGGCTAAAAGGATCCAAATCCAGAAATTCCAAATTCCAGTTCAACCTCTAGATTTTTTTCTAGGTGTAGTAAAATTTCATACGAAGATTCATTCTACACAAGGAGATATTAAACTTTAGGCACATGGTCGAAATTCTGTCAACTTTTGGACCATTTTGCCCATACGATTTTTCCAAACCATGCAAACACTTTATTCACAAGGGGAAAACCCTCCAAGGCTATGCCATACATGTCCAATACACATATTAATTACATTCTCTTGCATCTAGCAACTTTATGTGGCCAAAACAGAATTTACAAGCAAAGCAGCCTATGTTACACCCGGAAAGGGCTAAATGACTAAGTCCCGGGTTAAGTGGATTAGTGGCATAAAAAGTTTCCTAATTTGAAAACTTAGCCAATTAAATTGAGGAGACATGGAATTTATCTATGAAATGGGCATTAATGAGTGTTGGACACTCTAGGAATTATGCTTGGCTTAGGCCAAGAGTTTTGGTGATGTAAATGGTGGAATTTGAAGTTGAGGGACTCAATTGCTCAAAGGAAAGGTTTGTGGGAGGACTCAATTGAACAATTGGAGAAAGATGGAAGGCTAAAGGAGGGATTTGGCCATTATTGCATGGAATATAGTCCATGGCCGGCCATCCCCATTAATTGAATAAAAAAAAAATTGGCCTCCACTCACATTATTTAAATTGCCCACTTGGACTTGACCCCACCATCACCATAAACAAATATTTTGCCCATCTTTTTTTACTATTCTTTGTCTCCCACTTTACATTATTTAATTCTCCCCACCATCACTTGTCCAATCAATACTTTAATCAGCATTTGACTTATTCTCCCACCTTTTTCATTCAAAATTCGGTCATGCCATATAAATTAAACAAATGGGTTTTCCTGGTGGGTGGAAGAGAAACATTATTTAATTGAAGGGTTTTGAGTGGATGAATTGTTTAATGGCGCCTTGGAGGAAGGAAACAATTGTTTAAGGGGAAGGATTATTTTAATTGACATTTGACTATCTTTCCCCCTTTTTGAATTGTTGGCCGGCCATGACATGAAATTAAAGGCATTTGGACTACATTTGGAATCCATTTCCAGATTATATTCGGCCATGATGCATTTAGCCACATTTGGCTCACATTTGGACTACATTTCCTTCCATGTGCAGCTTACATTCGGCCATGCTCCTCCTCTCATTCATTTTCATTTCATCTCTCTCTCTCTAGCTCACTTTGTTCTCCCTTCTCTCTAAGTTTCGGCCATGGCTTCTCCAAGCTCTCTTCATCTTCTTCCTTCACTCTACCATTCGGCCATGACTAGAAACACTCATCCTTACACATGCAAACACATTTTCTTAGTGATTTCGTACTTCTAAACCCATATAGAGCATGAATCAAGCAAGATGTTCAAGAAAACACTCTTGGAAGTTTCGGCCATATGGAGAAATTAGTGTTCTTGAGCTTCACTCATGAGCTCATGAACATGCATGGCGTTTCTAAGCCATGAGGAGCAAGAAGAATCAAGGAAAACTTCAAGGAAGAACAAGCTCAAAATTCGGCCAAAGAAAGGTTGTAAGTGAACCAAGTTTTCTTGGTAATTTTATGTATTTTTGAGCTAGATATTGCTCACTAATGTCTCGGCCATGTTGGATTTTTGCTAGAAAAACTCTTGAAGATTTGGCCATGGAGGATTTTTAGTGTTCTTAAGCTCAACTCAAGAGCTCATGAACATGGATGGCGATTTTAAGCCATGGGAAGCAAGGAAATTGAGGAGAACTCCAAGTTCTTGGTGCAAGGGTGAAGATTCGGCCAAGTGTGAATCTTGGCATGTATGTGCATTTTTCCAAGTGTTCTTGGTAGTATAGAGCTTATATGGTCATCCTAATAGTCAAGAGTACAAGAGAAAAAGTTGCAAGCAAAGCAAGCTTGAAGAATTCGGCCATGATATGATTTTGGTGTCTTGGTATGTTAGCCATGTGTTCATGGCATCCTTGAGTTACTAGAGGACATTTGGAGAAAAAATAAAGAAAGAAATAAAGAGAAGTTTCGGCCTTAGTGCCATTTTTGGTGGTTATGTGTGTAAACCATGTGTTCATGGTATCTAGGTGTTCCTAGTAAAATGTGTGGCCAAAATGGTAAAGAAAGAATGATGATGAATTCGGCCATGACACCACTTTTGTGAATATTGGAGTTAGCCAAGTATTCTTGGCATAAATGGTCCTTAGAAAACTTGTGGGACTGAATTGAGCAAAAGAAAGAAATAATGGGGCAAATTCGGCTAAGACTAAAATTTGAAGGCCCAAATTGAAAACCAAGTGTTCTTGGTGGTAAATGGTCCAGAAACTCCTAAATGGGCTATTTTGGGCCATATTGGTACAATTGGCAAAATGGGCTAAATTGCCTAAACGGGCTTCATTAAATTGGGACTTGGATAGAGAAATGGGCCAAGTCTAGAAAATAAATAAAAGGCCAAGTGGGCTTGAGTAAATATAAGGCCAAGTGGGCCTGAGTTCATAAAAGGCCAAGTGGGCCTGAATTCAAACAAAGGGCAAGTTAGGCCCAAATTCAGAGAATAAAGGCCAAGTTGGGCCTAGGATTAAATGAGAGGCCAATTGGGCTTAAGTTTCAAGAAGTGGGCCTCAAGTTCAGAAAAAGGCAGAATTGGGCCTTACCTCCTTAAGTAGAGGTTGAGTAAGTTAAAGCAAGTATGCTTGGTAAATTATGGTTCTCATGTTTAATAGAAAGCAATGAATTAACTTGCTAGTGTATGGGCTTTATAGGTCCATTATGGAAAAGATAAGTTCCAACAACAAACAAAGCAAAGCAAGACAAAGATAATGAGCAAAAGGTTACACAAATGGTGGTAAGGATTCCTATACTCACTTATTACATGGTACATTTCCATAAATTTCATAGTGAGTATTAGTGCCCCTATGTGATGGTCAAAGAACCAAGTGACCATAGGTGTGCATGACAGGGCTATGTGGTTGTTACTTTTTGTGAGGACTCATGATACTTTCTTAGTTGAATAATTGGGCACATAAGTGCATAATGGATGAAGTAGTGTTGCTTTGGAAACTATGGTTATGGTTTACTCATGAGTAATTAGCAAGCATTTAGGGCTAGGAA